>VYZT01049707.1:0-24102 GCA_013400735.1 Pomatostomus ruficeps | reverse complement strand
CCCGGCCTGGCGCCCCGCGGTGTCGGGCAGGGCCCTGCGGCTGCCGCCCGCGCACCGGCCTCGGGCCCGGCCGTGACAGCGGCCCCGGAGAGCCCCGCCTGAGGAGGGGGCAGCGGGTTTGTCCTTCCCCCCGCTCGCCGGCGGTGCTGGTTCCACATTCCGTAGCAGATACTCTGGCTGCCACCCTGCCTTCCCACCGCGTCTGCCGCTACCCCCCGAGTGTCCTTGGCGACAACGAGGAGCGCTAATCTCTGTTTACGCTGTGGCGTTATCTGATTCACGATCTGGAAATTGCCTCCCTACTACTAAGTTTGGGAAGGCAGGAGAGGTGGGGAAGGCTTCTCGCCCAGCTCTGGCAGTGGGCTGCAGCCCACGCCGTGTGCGAGTGCCTTCCCAGAGCTCTCCGTTCCCGCTGCTGCCACATCATCAGCCCCTCTGACATCCATCGAAGAGACCGTAGGGGGTCTGAGGGTGTGCTGGGCAGCTGATCGCAAAGGGTACCTATGGATTACCTGTACCCTGTTAAGTTTAAATTTAAAAAAAACCAAACCACCTTTGTTTGTAAAATTCTTTATAGAAATTTTTTATACACTTACAGGTTTAAAAACATCAGCAAATAAAGTCGCTGTTGTTAAGGCTTAGGTTAAGTATTGCACGTGGTCGACCAAAAGTCTTTGAGTGTGCCTTCTAAAGACACTTCAGACGAGGGGTTGTGTTTGCTCTTTCTAACAGTGTCTGACAATTCTTAAATCCTTCAATATACTTGTCATGCTCAAGGATTCTTTTAATTTTCTCGTGATGCTTTCTAAATGTTTCTTTTAAATTTTGTGTTTATAGAAGCTAGGTCTTTTTTCAGACTTATGTAAATCAATCATCCATTCATTTCTACTCTTTCATATTCAGAAAATTACACGTTTACTATAAAAACCCAAAACCTGTAGTTTTGTGCACATGTTTTGGAGGACCTCAGCCTTGCTTGCATGTGCTCTGAACTGCAAACAGACAGAACTTTGTCCCATGGCCAGTATTTTTGCTAATCATATTTGTCCAGTGTTTGAATGTATGAGGCTTGGCTCTATGAAAGCAAAGAGGCAATGGACTATCAGATTGCACTTGTCTTGGAGCCTTGCTCTAGGTCAGGTTTCTTTTCTGACTAGTTTTGTGGTTCTCTTGGATATATGGATATATATGATATTGAGGAGGTCATACTAAAAAAGACTATGTTTCAAAACTTGAATGAAAACAAGTACAAAAAATGGTAACTTTTTAGCTGCCTTTCAAAGTGTTCTGTTACCAGCATGCTAATACCGTGTTAGATTTGCTATGCTTAGAAGAAACAGTGCTTACTAAATTAATTTCGTGGCAATAGCAATGTCTTATTTTCACTTTCATAATAACAGAATTAAATTATTTTCATACGTTAATGTTCAAAAATTGACCAACAGTTTTTAAGTTAAAATGGTTGACTTCTGCAAGTTTAGGCATTGCTGAGTGAATGCTGAACTTTTTGTCATCCAGCTGTAGATTTTTGGGTTTGAACTTAGTTGCTGATAAACAAGTAAGTGAGAAGGTTTTTAGAGAACGAATAAAGCTGAAAGATCAACATAGACATCATTTGTATAGGAGGTTTTTGCAACTGAGGCTTCAAAACACTGTATTGGACAGGTTTTGAAGAAGTTCCTCAAACATTAGTTTGAGAATTGTACTTCAACATCAGTTTTCTGTTGATTAAGTAGACATTTAAAAGACTTTCTTGTATTTGCATTTCGTTTTGATAGGCTCAGGTTTATTAGTTGCAGCTCAAGATGCTACGGAAGATGAGGAAGCTGTGGAAGATACTGTAGTTGAAGATGAAGATGATGAAGCTGAAGTTGAAGAAGATGAGCCAACAGACTTGGTAATTGTACATGAATGTTACTTCAAAAGTATGAATTAGACCAGAAGTGCTTGAAGCTGGATGACTTAAATAAGGGTTTACTAACACTGCTTTTTTCAGATAGTTATTTTCATGTATCTGATTAAACTTGTGTTCAGTTTGAAGTGTCAGAAGGATTTATCTTTTCCTTCTGATTTACCAACTGAAAAACCGCATGGGGACAACCTGATTTCTGACTACCAAAACTGTAGGTCACAAGAAAAACCACCAAGTCAGAGAAGCAGATTCTCATAGGAGCCCTCTGTAGTCCTTTTCCATCATAAGCTGCACCTCACTAAACTGAGGAGAACATTGGGGGATAGAACTACTTCATTCTGGCTTCTTTGATATTTATTTCTAAGGGGCAAGAGAGTCTTGGTTCTAAGTTCAATATGAATTCTGAAACCCTTGTTAAAAAAATTCAGCTAACTAAATTTACAACACAAATTCAAAAAATTACCAAAAAATTGCAAAACAAAAAAGTGAAATGTTTTGCATAGTTTTGTGATCTGCTTTATAGCAGGTGAGTGTTAGGCTTGCTAGACACTAAGTGTACTTAGATTGGTGCAAAATTTTCTCAAATCTCTGGTGTAAATTAAGGAGGTTTGGGACAGTAGTAGGAGAAGACATGTGTAATAAAAATGCAGGTTTGGTTAAGTGTTATTTTGATTCTACCAGATTTCCCTGATGTTGTTAAATTGGGGAGCTTATGGTTGACCAGCTTTGCTAAGTAGTAGAAGGTATACCGTGTCAGTATTGATGGAATATTATTAATTAGACTTTTGGATGTAATTTACTTTTAATAAACAGTCTAGGACTCAGGTACAAAAAAGTACACTTTTTAGGCAGTGTCTTTCATTTGTCACTGACATAAAAGGTAGAGTTTTTCATAGCATCTTGGAATCAAGATGCTACATGCTCAGCTCTGGTTCCCTAGTTCATGGTACATGTACGGCTGATCCAGTAGGATTTCCACTGCTTCAGGAGGTTGTTTAAGCACTGAAATCAAATGATCCAACTGACTTGCAAGCAATTAGCTGAGACTGTTCAGCCTTGTTTTTGTTTGGTGGGGGTGGTGATGATCCCCAAGTGGGAAATAAGCCCTTAATGCTTGCATTTGCCAAATTAAAAAGTGAATCATTACAAGGTGAACTTGAACAAGTAAGTCCACAAACTTCGGTAATTCCAACAACCATTTCCAGGCATACATACACTTAACTAATTAAAACTGAATAGAAAGCTGCCATAACCACTCCCTGTAGTGAAAGTAACTCATTTGTCTTATGGCTGTCTTTATTTTGGAAATGCTTTTTTTCTAACTACAAATAGCTTAGATGTGAACACTTAACATTTAGATTCTATTCTTTTCCTTCCACCCCCAAACCGAAGCCTTACTGATACTTTTTGATTATAAACCCTTCAATAGAGCTAAATGTAGTTCAGATTAGTCACTGTGTCAGATATAACAAGTAGGAAGATAAATGCTGAAAGGGGATGCTCATCAAATCTAGAAGAGAGCAGACTATGTGCTAATCCTGCAAGAGCAGGATTTGGTACAAATACTTGCCGCTGTTGCGTGCTTTGACACATGGGATTCTCATGAACCAAGTGTGGTTTTTGCTTCACTGTCCATTATAGGATTTTTCAAAAAAGTCTCTTGTCTTAGACAGAAGAAAAAGAGGAAGAAGACTTGTCAGGAGAACCTAAAGCCTCACCTAGTGCTGATACAACCATCTTATTTGTGAAAGGCGAAGGTAAGAGTCCTCTGCTAATCTACCATCCTCTTTACTGTTGCTTAGACTACATCAATGTGTACCTAAATCAGTGAAGCTCTAAAACCACAGTCTGTTCTAGGCACTGTCTGTTTAGAATTAGCTCTGTGTGGTGCATGAGGCTTCTAATGGTTGAAATTTTTCTTGTGTGTGTTTCAGACTTTCCAGCAAACAACATAGTAAAATTTCTGGTGGGTTTCACCAATAAGGGTACAGAGGATTTCATTGTCGAGTCTCTGGATGCTTCTTTCCGGTACCCTCAAGACTACCAGTTTTACATCCAGAACTTCACAGCCCTCTCTCTGAACACAGTGGTTCCACCACAGAGACAGGCCACGTTTGAGTACTCCTTCATCCCCGCTGAGCCTATGGGTGGCCGTCCTTTCGGTCTGGTTATCAACCTCAACTACAGGGATGTAAATGTAAGCCTGATTCTCTAATTCATTTGAATCATTCTGGTTGGTGTGGAGGTGGCTGGAAGGAACTACTTAGTCAAGTACCTCTCCAGAAAGTGAATGCCTCTGTAGTGTTCAAGCGAATCAGTAGATGCATAAGAACAGCAGGTGACTGCCTACATGCACTCGGAGTGGAAGCTGGAATGCCTTAGAACTGTATTGTAGTGGGCTACATTCCTAAAAAACCCACCCAGGCGACCAAAATGGCGGCTTTCTGTAGGATAACTTACATTTCACTGTGCTTTTTAGATTTGGCTTTTCTAACAAACCCTATCAACCTGAATGCCACCTGGAAACTTCACTTAAGGCAAATAAGTGGTCAGTAGTTGCAATCTGGGGAAAGACTATCCAGAAGTATAGATGGGGATTAATTTAATTATTTTCTCTCTACGTGCAGGTCAAAGATTAACAGACTTCTATACCTTTGTGGTTTGGCAGCCCTAGTAAGAACCATTTATATGTAATACCTCTTGTTATAGGAAGTAACATACTGAAGGCTAGATGTGACCATCTTGATAATATCAAGATTGTTCTTTGTACTTGCAACAAATCACTTGTGCGTTTATGTGTTGAGTGAAACTAGCACAACTTTCAAACATAAGAAGGTCTCATGCAGGAGTTGCTGCTTTCTAGAATTTTTCCAAGAACATGGAAAAGGGTAAACATTTGTGTACATGTTGAAGAAATTAATTTGAAATGTTTTGTGCAAATTTTGTTCTAGGGCAACGTGTTTCAAGATGCTGTCTTCAATCAAACTGTTACAATTATTGAAAAAGAAGATGGGCTGGATGGAGAAACGTAAGGAGGCTGGAGATCCAGGTTTAGTTCGTGCACTGGTAGAACAGGTTATTGGTGGTGCCAATTAAAATAGTTCTTGTATTGCCATTTTATTGAATGTTAGGTCTGCTGTGTTTTGTTGATGGTGTAGCAGCGTTTGACTTGCACAGAGATAACAGACTGAAAACACAAACTTTTCCCAAAATTAAGATCTCTGTTATTAGTGGGGATCTTCAGGATTGGTACTGTGTCAGTGAGCAGTTCAGACGTGCATTAGCTCAGGGGGCTTAAGCCTGGAATAGGACCTGATGTTATACAGCTACATAGCAATTCAAAGCTTTTAAACTTTTGTTATGCTACTGTGCTTTTTCCTAAGAGTTAAAAGATGCAGAGTGTCCATAGTATCAGGCTGTGGGTTCTGCTGTCAGGACTGGAATAGCTTTCTTCCGGAACACTGCAGTGTAATCTAAGATTACATAAACTAAAAGATGTGTTTGGAGTACCAAATAGCGCAGCAAAGAATGACAGAGTTCCTCTAACCCTGTCTGTAGTAGGTATCTTTCGGGAGTGATCTTTTTCAGAGACTCAAGTTTTGACACATTAAACATCTTTCAAACATATGCTTTGCTAAAATGCTTTTAAATACTGTAACACTGGAATGGAATTTCAAGTGAACCTGTGAGTTAAAAAAGTTAATCTTCAGAAACACTTGTAGACAATGCTGAATATCTGAAATGTGTCCTGCCACAGGTAGAAATTGCCTGTTGAGCGAGCTTCCTTTTAAAACAGGTCAGCCAAAAGAAATAGCTGTTGCATTAATTCCTATTTCTCAAATAGAATAGTATAAATGAAAGAACAATTGGTCATGTGAAAATGTGTGATACTCTGAAAAAGGAGCTCTCAAAACAATTCAAGTACTAGAATCACTTTGTGTGAATGTCTGTGAACAGATAATTACCCTATAACAGGGATTTCAATTAAGTATCTTCTTTAGTTTAACTCCATAATTTCCTTTATCATAGATGAGAGTTCAAATGTTCAACTTGAAATAAGTTCTTTACCTGTAAATTCATTATTCTCCAAGTCAATTTTAGCTATAACTTAGGTTTACGTCTTGCTAAGTATCAACAGATATTTCAGATAAAACTCTTCAAAACAAACTAAAATGCACAGATTAAAAAAATTACTGATTTTATAGGTAGAATTCTAACTGTGGAACACAGAGCAAGATAAGGTCTTTCAAACCTCTATTGCAATTTAGTAGTGTCCTAGCAGTACTTGCTTTGCAATAGCATGCTAAAAGCATATAAGAGATTTTTAAGGGTTTTGTAAATGATTAAAGGTGTCACAAACATAAATATTGCCTGTGACCCAATATCTTGAAACTTCATGATAGTGCAGAAGAATTCTTGAAGTTACTAAATTTCGATATTTATTTATTTATTATAATATTTTTCTAATTTATACAACATTTTTTCAAATGTTCTGTTGTTCAGCATCAAACTTACGATCACAGTTTCTGAAATACAAGTCAGAATAATTACATGATAGTTGTTAGCACTTTAGTTTCAGATTCATTGGGTATTTTCCCCACTTGCTCCCTCCAAAAGTTCTTGGGAAAGAATAAGTGGACATGTGGCCAAAGCTAGGCTTAATTTCTATGCCTCTTCATAAACTGTCTTTAAAACTTGACATTTTTAGCTAATGGTTTCTTAAACTGTTTTTTAAAGGATCTTCATGTACATGTTCCTCGCTGGACTTGGTCTGCTGGTCATTGTTGGCCTACATCAGTTACTAGAGTCCAGGAAGGTGGGTAGTGGGTTTGTCTGTGTACTTGTTAATACAGGACCTTTCTGATGTGAAAAGAAAGCAATTCAGTAACTGCTTCTGGCATATGTGATGGTACAGGTAGAAGATTTATTTTTAGAACCTTAGAGGTTACTGGGGAAACTGGAGAGTTCATAAAAAATGTTTGTAATGGAAGATATTCTGATTGCTGAGCTCATGCTCTTTAGGTCTGCTCTCAGGATCCACACTGAAATGGTTGAATTGGAATACCTTCTAATCATTGGATGTGTGTGTCTACTGATTCAGTACTTACTGGGTAGATTTTCCCCATGCTCTCTATTTTTTACCTATTAGTTTAATCCAGGTCAGACTTTGTGAGAAAACAGCTGTCAGTCCTTTATTTAGTTCCTAGCAAAGCTTTGCCATAATGTTGATTATTTTGTGAGGCCAGGTCACATATGAGAATATTGTGCTAATCTGAGAAAGCAAAATGAGACTGGTCATCACAAGGTTTGATTAATCATCAGCAAAAGGTATAAAGAATTTGCCCATGCGTGCATGAAATCTTGGTGCCTTTATGTGGAATAAGTGTTGTGAAGTGTTAGAAGTGGTAATGTCCAGCTTAGGGGAATAAATTGCTAATGGGAAAGACAGCTCTGTACAGTGGCTAGCCTGAAGTTTGTGCCTTAGTGAAATAACTGTAATTCACTAAATGTAGCATTTTTTATAATTCCTAATACTTGTGCTATCCAAGTCTTATTTAAAAGAAAAATCTTTATTTTTTTTCTTGCATTTTCAGAGGAAAAGACCAGTACAAAAAGTAGAGATGGGAACATCAAATCAGAACGATGTTGATATGAGCTGGATTCCCCAAGAAACTTTAAATCAAATAAGTAAGTAGTCTGCCTTTCACAAATTAGAGCATGACAAACTTAACTTGACAATTAATTGTAACTGAGTAAGTAGCTGATACCAATTTCTTAGAACCGCATATATCTTCTAGGGAACAACAAATTGTCTCAAGCCCTGTGCTTAAGGGTCAGATTATTACTTTAGCAGTCTATTCCTTCTAGAACAAACTTCATTGTTTGATAAAATAATGACTATTGGTGACTTTTTCAATTTGTTCTGTAGAATATTTTTCAACAGTATAAAATCTCCACCCAAAACCTGGATCACAAAGGAGGTTTAAATAGGAGAAAATAGCTGTCATCTCGAAGTTTCTCTAAGTTGTTTGGAAGTTTACCTATAGACCAAGGTCTTAAATAAACATTAGAAGTGTGTTTTAACTAAAGCCACATTAATACTTGATATTAATGTCCTTCACAAATCCACAAGTTCTACTTCATAGCTGAAATGCCAACAGTAAACCCAATATCTGATTTCTTTAGACTGTGATATTTCTAACTTCTCTACTCTTTCTTCTCTTTTGCTTTCCCATGGCTTCAGTGCAGAGTAGAAGAGGTGAGGCAGACTCTCGTGAGCTGAAGAGTGAAAAGTGCTTAATGTGTTGTCCATGTAATAATCAGGCATGGACAGAAGTACAGCTTCCTGCATGCTGTGGCTGGTGATGTAGCATGAGCAGTAAAAGATGGCAGAACAGATGCACGCAATGGCACACGTTTTATATACTTCTCAATTTATGTTTTCGTGTATTTGTGGATATATTTCTGGTTATATTGTAGAAGCATAGTTTCAGTAGAATATTGCTGAAGTATTGTTGTCTCCTCTCACAGTTCCCAGAATTCTTTTTCTAGAAGGCAGATGTTTATCTTGCCTTCCCCACTTACTTTGGTGTAGTATCAGGCTGATAAACTCCTGTCATCAATAGCAGTGGCTGGTGTGAGGTGAGAAGGCCTCAATAAAGTGCGTCCTACGTGAGATGCAAAGAGAAGGGCTTTGGAAACCTTTTGCAGGAGCTACCTTTACTTGGCCAAGACTGCTGTTTTGATCAAATAAGCATATTCTGGGCTTCATTCAATGTAGAAGGGCTTGAGGACTTAGCTCTGATAGGAAGTTTTGCCAGGAGTTGATGACTGCACTTTTTAAATTCCTTCACCCTTTTTTAGTGTACTTACGCAACACAGGTATAAGGACTAGTGCTTTACTTGAGAAGATAAAAGCTTTCTTGTACACTTTCTTCTGTGAGACACAAGAATGGTATAAAATCCAGACACAGGAATTTGAAAAGCCTCAATCTAGCAAAAAAACCTGAAGATCTAAATGCTATTTTTCTCTAAAGAGCAAGCTGTCTTTAAAAAGGGTTCAATCCCTTTGGTCCCTGCCACCATCCCTTTCTTAAGACAAATACTTGAAGTTTATGAAAAACTAATGGTTAAGTTGTTCCTAAATGTGGTTTTCTCAGCTTCAGGTTAGTTTCAATTAGAACTCCACACTAGAATTCTTTAAAATACGTGACCTTCAAGATCCCAGATATTCTTGACTTTTTTATTATTGACACTTCATACTGTACTGAGTGGCCTGTAAGGGCATGATGGCTGCTCCTTGTGTTTACACATACTCTAAACAGTGAGGCTTTGGAGATTGCTAAATGCATCTGATGACTTATTTCCTTAAACAGAACAATCTTCATGCAAAGTATTGAAGCTTCTCTGCAATAATCATAGAATCATAAAATGGTTTGGGTTGGAAGGGGCCTCAAAGATCATCCAGTCAAATGTGAATGCTTCCTGGAAAAGTGCAGTTTCTCATAACAAAGATGCTTTTCTTCTGCTGTTAATTGTATGAATGCGGAAATATTGCATGCAAGACAGAGCTGTCTAAAGAAGAGTCAATCTTAGATTCTTCAGGCAGGTAAACGCAGGGCAGTAGTCCCCAAAATAATTAATTTAACTTCCTAAAAGTGTAACTACCGAACATGAAAATTTTCTAAACAGCAGAGCCTGCAGTTTCACATGGGGATGGTGTAGGGTTTTGGATTTGGGTTTTTTTGCAGTTTAGTAATTGGCAAATAGACCAAACCTTACCCTGGTGTTGCACGTTACAGAATGGAAACGTATTTTTTATTACCTTCTGTTTAGGGTGCTAATAGTTAAAAAAGCCTTAACAAGTTGTTTGAACTGGCTTCTCTGTGGTGATGCATTGCACTAGAAGGGCAGCTTGTCTTGTGCTTGGGAGGAGAAAAACATGCTCATGTAACAATTGCAATTGATGCAACGATCTCTTTTTTTTTTTTTTTTTTTTTTTTTTTTTTTTTTNTTTTTTTTTTTTTAATCTAGATAAAGCTTCACCGAGGAGGTTGCCCTACAAGAGGGCACAGAAGAGACCAGTGGGCTCTGATGAGTAATGTTAACTAGTGCAACAGTTGAACCTTTACTAATTCTGCCTGTTTGGTTTTTTTGGATTGGAGTAGTGCAGAGAACCCATATCACCATAAGGAAAATACTGCTAAACATTTGGACTGAACAGATTAACTGAATGGTGTTAATATTACTGAAAATGCACTTCTCTTTTAATTTTTTTTTTTTAAATTGTTGGGGGTCGGGGGGAGGTAGCCATTAAGATTTGTGCCTGCGTGTGTAAGCGATTGGTCTTAACAGAAACATGTTACCTGAAATGTGCCTTTAGAGTTCTTTGTAATGCTGGCTTGCCATGTGTACATTGTCATTGAAGGATTTTTCTCCTCTCCCTAATCTGAATGTCTGGTGACTTTAATCTGTCTTGATTGTATCATATCTGTATCAGAACCTGAATGCATTGTTCTTACTCAGTAAGTAACCTTAATCTTTGCAACGTGCACACACTGAAGTTGGTGTGTGTGGTCCTGTCTCCGTGGCCAGGCGCTGATCATCTCAACTTCTGCATAGTTTTCATTCTAAAGGCACAATTGGGTATAGCTGCTTGTAGTGGTAGATATTTTGCTGCTGTTTTGATCTGGGCATGCAGTGACCTAAAAATCTGAACTTAGCTGCATAGATGTTAGGAAGACTCTTGCACAGCAGCAGAACTTGTGAAGCATGGAATTTGTGTGCTGAATTGGTATTACTACATAAATTTCTTTTTTATACTCAGTTTGTTAAATGGTTAGTTATTGAGTCGTGCCAGCAGCTTAGGTATTCAGATTATAGTGGTAGTTCTGCAATGTTTACTCAAGAAACTGTTGAATAAGCCAGAAAAATTTTTAGTGAGTTCTTGGTTCTCGTAAGGACTAGAATGTCATATGTATCAAAATGTTGATTTATTTTTTTTAAAGCTTTAAAAGGATTTGCTGTACACACTTGAAACTGAATTTGAAAAACAGTTGGCTTCAAATAATTCTTTTTATTGGCGAACTATTTAACTCACCCTTTACAGTTTTTAAATCGGAGACATCTTTACACTGGTCAGTACATTGTTCTGAGGTTTTTTTCACTTTGTCTTTCTTAACTAGTAACCCAGATGCATATTCATCACTTGCTGTGGATTGGTTCAGTACTCAAGCAGAAAAGCCATATACAAAATGAAAATGAGATTTCTTTTTGTGGCTTTTGTGATTACCAGGTACCAAAAGTATTGATCCACATCCACTGTGTTCAGGAATTAACTGACAGGGAAAAGAGCTAACATGCAGAACATCAGTTTGCTTGGACAAGGCTTGAGTTGTTGGCATCTCAACTGCCTCTCTTCCTGTGTCTGAATGCTATCTGAAAGCTTGTTGAGTTCAGGAAGAGGCATAGATTTGAGGCCTCTGTCTTCTTCTCCCTTTTCTGATCCTCACCTGTGAAAATGCCCTTCTAGTTCTACCCTTGCTCTGCAGGGACTGAACTTCTGAGCCAATGAATGCTGAGCGATCCTTCCAAATCCTGCCACGGTGTGTTTGAAGCATCTAGGCTCTGAAACTACCTGTGCTGGCACTCTTTTGTTACACACTTTGCCAGGATGAACTGTGGAGATGTTCTTGATTCATACTGTTACGGAAGAGGTGCTTTATTCACCCTCCTGAGAATACAGCTAGTCCAAGTAGAATATTTTTTGCAGTTCAGGTTGCTTAATTTCATTCAGATCATTTAGGAAACAGCTGAATGCTGCCCTCATAAGGGCTATCCCCACTCAAATTGTGTGGAACAGCTTTGTTTGTCTTTAGTGATATAATCTGACTGGTTCTGTGGTAGATTTGCAGGCTTGTATTCCAGCTTGCATTGATTCAACAGAGCGTTCATGGATCAAATGCTTCCTATGCTCAAGCCCTGTGGTGATTGCAGCACCTGATGCACTGAACTTGGAAGTTCCTTCTTGGATTATGTCTCTAACCTGGCATCAAGAGGGGCTTTTTTCACCTTCTTGTAATAGGTCATCTTGAACTGTATACTCTTAATTCTTCCCAGGATTTAAAGGTACTCTTCAAGGGGGTGGTGGTGATACAGTGGTGCGCCAGGAAAAAAGACAAAGGATTACAACAGAGGATATTAATTTGTAATATCCCAGTTTTATTTGTGCAAATAAGAAGTAAGTATTTAAAGGCTGAGCTCTCTTCTCTGCACTGAGTGGTTGACTTCCAAATGCTTAAGATCTAAGCCTGAAAGAAGAGAGGAGGCAGCTTGCAGTGGTGAAGTCCAGTTGAACCAAGGCCGTCTTTCTGGTGATACAACTTGGCATTCACTCTAGATGGTTCAGAGTGACCTTCTTAGCCAGAAGCCATTCACAAGAACAGGGGCCAGTGGACCACTCCTGCCCATGATGAATGTCATAACATTTTTGAATTACTTGTTTCTCATTAATTTGCTGTAGTTGAAATTTAGCAGTAACATTCCAGTGTGCAGTGGTAACTGAACTAGTGAATAAGCCAGTCTAGTACACTCAGTTTTCTTAAACTGGGGGAATGTAGTTGTTGCTTTGTCCTGTGGCTTAGAAACTTTTATTTTGGTACTTGAATTTTCTTTTCAATTTCTAAACAGGTGTTACCTTAGTGTCACAGGTATGTTAGTGGGTATCATTATTATTATTATGAGCTGAGTAGGGTATAGTTTTGCTGATTTAAAGATGGGACAGCAGCAATTCTGCCTTGTCTATGGCACCCCTTTCCATGTGGCAGCACAAGGATTTGTATAATCCGGCATTCTTATCAGTTCTCAGTGAGCTTACTACACTGCCACACAAGTGCTCCCGGGAGGTTCTGGGAAGAGTGAGAACTGAAAGATGTGGGCAAGGGTGTCTTCTTTATTAGTAAGAGATGTTAAAATGGTTTTAGAGAGCTAATGAACTATGGGCTTAGAGTGAAGGACCTCTGTGCATTCCTTTCTCACAGCTCCTTAACTTACTCAGTTGTGAAGACCTAACAATTCTACACTTGGGGTGGGGAAAACAGCTTTGGAGTTCACATCTGCAGAGGCAGCAAAGCATTAATTTGGGCTACTCTTGAACTGCATGTGACACCTGTAGCCCTCTGTATGCTGTCTGCTTTCTGGCAGCCGTTCATTTTCTTCCCCAGTATCCTTTAATCAGAGAAAGGAGAGTGGCTGCTGTCAGACTAAAGGATTGAAATTTATTCTCCCTGTACAAAATTACTAAGTTGTAGGCTGTGGAGCTGGATGGAACAGACTAGAGATGGCAGTGCTTCTGCTTGTTCTGAAACATTTATGCTGAACATCTTCCTTAGCTTGGAGCAGGTGTAATTAAAAGTATCATTTGCTGGTTATTCCTAGAATGCATGGTGCTAAAGAAAATGTTGCAGGTGAAAGCTCTGAATCCAGGGAAGTCAAATAGTAAAGTAGGCTGGTTGTCCTGTTTTTCAGTGTGCTTGATGTACGGAGCAGTAGAGAGTCTGTTCTCTTTTCTTCCCCAAAGGAAGGACAGTACCTACCTCATAGGAGTGACAAAAGGGCTGTTTCAAGAGTGTTCTGAAGTTATTTGGGACTTGCACATACACTTCCATGGAGATAGTAAGACACAGCACTAGTGTAAATGGTTGGCAGCTGTTCACATAGATCCATGCTGTACTGATTTAATGCCCTCACTGACCAGAATTTAGGAGCTTTGCACTTAAACATTTCTAAAATACGCAGAGGAGTTGCAGTTAACATATAGAGGAGAGGAAAGCCAGAAAGATCTCTTAGTTTCTGCAAAAGTTTATAGGTGGGCTAAGTAACATTCTCTTGACGTTTTTCCATTTATCTCTAAATTTTCCCAGGGACTTTTTCTAATCGATACAGATGATTGTTTGTGTAGCTACAATCAACAGTCAATTTAAGAATGACTGATTGTTTTGGATGATTAAGTTCAGATGATGTACTGCAACTGAAGTGTTAAATTATCATTTAATTTCTTACCTGCTGACTTGCATTTATAAGTGAGATCAGATCTCTTGAAAACAGCTGCAGGTTTTTTGTAAAGTATACTTGATTTTTTTTTCTTAGCATTGTGTAGCTTTTTTTTTTTTTTAATAAAGCATGAGTATGGCACCAAAAAAAGGCCTTTTCCTTGCCAAGCAACCAGTAATAGCAAATATGAAAAGTGTGAAAACATGCCATTCTTAAAAATCTGCCTTTCTACATGTGTAGTTGTAATGGAAATAACATTGAGCAAGTACTCTGTGATGTTTTGGACAATGGACTAGTAATTAAGATTAGAATTCTTTATAAGCATAAGGGAGGGCCCTGGGAACATGTTCAATAAATTCTTGAATCCTGATGGGTTAGAAGTGAGCCATAGTGCCCTACATTTCTAGAAAGAATAACCTCTTGTTAAACCATAGGCAGTGTAAAAAGGATCTGTTAAGATGCTTAAAGGTTGCTGGAGCACAAGGTTATAACAAGGCCAAATCCTTACATCTTTCATGTGCATGCTGCTGTGACCAAGCAAACACTCACATTCCATGCAGTAACTCTGAAAATAGCAGTTCCAGCAGGTGTTCTGCATCCAAACAGAAGGAGGTAAGACTTGTTGGAGAAAAAAGCCAACAGAGAACAAAACAAAAAAGGCTCAAAATTAAAGGATGCTGGGTCTCCTGTATTTGTGAACTATATCTGTGGGTAAAAAGGGGGAAAAACTACAAGCAGGTGTGTTGATGTATTTTTAGGCCCCAGAACACATAAAAATAAAACTTGAAGCTGGCCTCATCTTCTCCTGAAAAGATCAAGTTAGATAGATTGCAATAGCTGGCTTAGAACAGATACCAAGACCAAGATGAGGTCTTAAAAATCTCTCTGGCTGTCTTTTCTGTCCCCTTGTGTAACTAGTTGTGGCTATAAATTTATATTAACCAAGATGCAGTAAAATTTCAGCATTACAACCTTTGAGTCCCTTAGCTGGTGAGGCAAAGCTGAAATTTAACCTGCCTTTCCTCATCACTCTCCATCTGTTCTATGTGGAAACTACAACTTGTCCCGCCTTAACTGCGTTTTCCCTGTGCCACTTAAATTCACAGAATGAATCCATCACTTGGTCTCAGGTTTTCAAGAGGACCTCCAGTAAATAAAGTTCAGTCCTGCCCTGCAGGGCCTGGGTGGAGCTACACTGTGTATTTTCCATAGAGCTGAGGCTGCAGTGATGGAGTGTGAGTGGATTAGAGCATTTACCCTGGAGATAAAACACAGTACTAGGCTCACTAGGTGGAAATTATTACAGCCAGCAGTTCCCAGGTCTGCCAGCTGAGGGATCTCTCAAGCCTGTGACAGCTGCTTCTCATAACAGACAAGCACAAAGAGAGCTTCAGCCCCTTCTCAAAGAGCAGCATCTAAAGAGAGGGGCCAGAGCAACTGTCTGGCCTGTGTAAATCAGTCTGTGCTGTATCTTGGTCACTGAAGTAAGTCTGAGCACTGCACTTTCCTGTGTTGTACAGAAAATAATTGGCAAATGTGACGCTTGAACTCAGAAAAGCTGTAAATGCTGTGTCTGGTATTTGCTTCCAGAAAAATTCAGGGCTGTGGCCACCTAGAGGGTCAGCTGAAGGTGTTGCAGAGGTAGAGTGTGTAGTGATGCTGACTGCCACCTGGTGTTAGGCCCCACTGCCAGTTTTCCTTAGGCTGAAGTTAAATTAAATGGGATCCTTTAACCCCATGTACACCTTGACCACATTCAGACACAGGTTCCCATTCAGCTTTTCTGTGCAAGCTGAATCAAAAAGTCTTGACTGTTCAGAGCACTGAAGGAACTCCCTTGCCAGAGCCTGGATCCACAGCACTGCAGAAGCAAGCAGGGAACAGGACCTTGCCATGACAATGGGCTTGATCCCAGTCTCAGCTGGCAAGTTTTCCACCCATAAGTTTTCAAGAATGAAAGGAAGAATGAACAAAAACCTACACAGCAAGGAGGGAAGTTAAAATACCTTATTGCAGGTTTCCATTGGGAAGGAAAAGCTAGAATTTAAATGACATCTGATGACTGTTGAACACAGTATGGCAAACATTGCCACCAACATGACTGGTTATATTTAGAAGCAAATTCAAATACCCTAAAACACTTGATTTGGAAATGGGTCATATTTTCCTTAGAGCCAGCATTTAAGTCTTGGTTAATGCTTGGTTGGTTGTAATAGCGGTTCATTCATAGAGAGTGGAATTACTTCTCACAGCTGGAAATGACATTTTGCCCAACTTAGTGCTGCTATAAAGCAAGCTGGAAACCAGGAAGCATGTCTTGCTGTTAGGCACCACAGGAAATAAAAAAAATGAGATAGGATTTAGTTTGTATTTTAAAAAATACACTACACAGGGACCATCTCCTTTCCAACATCGAAGTAGCCTGGCAGATGGCAGTTCTGCAGCATTCCATTACCACCACCCCAGCTAACGCTACACCAAGGGTGAAGTACGAGGCAGCAGTGACAGCCATGCAGCCAGAAGAATCACTCAGTCATTTTTCTTCGTGCTCATACAGGGCAAACATTCCCTCAAAGTCCTCCTGAGGCTGAACTGCTCCTGTGCAAAGCATCTCGCTGGGTGTCCTTTACTGTTCCTTTAGTGAGTTGCAGCACCCCTTGTTGTTACTCCTTTTCTTTCAGTGGCATTCCCCAAGAACCACCACCCCATCGTTCCCATTTTGCTGAATTTATAGAATTTGCTTGAGCCAGGTGTCACTGATACACTGCAGTGGGAATAAGTGCAGGCCACCAAGGACCTGCTGGCAAACTGCAGAACATCCCTCAGCTGCAGTTCAGTAAAACACTGAAGGAACTGGGGGAGAACCTGCTATCACTTTTAATTACGTAATTCAAATTAAGTACCTTCATTTTTAAGCAGATGTTTTGCAGCTGCTAAAGAGACTCTTACAGTTCAGAAAAAGTTAAAAACTGTCACAGAGGTAAAAAAGTGATAACCAAATGCACTAAAGGCAGCATGTGGCTTTGCATCCTGTGCCAAAATGTATTACCATGGGGTGCACAGGTTGCTCACTTCTCCAGATGTCTCCCCCACCTACAGCCCTGGCTCATTTTCTAGTGAGCTCTGGGTCTTGGGTAGCTGTGCTAGGCAGCCTCTGTGGTTTCAACTCCAAGATACTGACAGAGAGTGATGTAGACACGAGATCAAAAATCGGACTTGCTGTGTTGTGGTGCAGACCTCACGGACTGCTGTGTGTATGCAGGCAGGTTGATACTTTGATTTTCTCTAACTGGGGGGTGTCATGGACCTGATGCATGTAACCTTGGAGCCTGTAAAGCTTCAGTCATACAGGCATCTTGAAGGCAGCAGATTAAATGGGGTTAAATGTTCTGCCACCTAAAAGGGAATTTTTTGGCAAAATGTGCTGATCTGGGAGTGTTGGATCCCATTCAGCTGCAGTGCATGCAGCAGGACATGGGAAGACATGTGCTATCTCCTCCCCAGCTGCTGCCCAGGAGCCCTGTGCATCAAATAGGGCTGTGCTTTGGTAGAATTAGAGGAAAACAGCAATGACAAAGGTTACAGTCTCTGTTTACAGCCCGGTTTTGCCCAGCACTTTCCCCTTTCCAAGCACAGGTCATGCGATGAAGTTTGAGTTGCAAACACTTGGGAGGAATATTGGTCAAAGCAAGCCTGCATCTCACACCCGGCACTGCCATCACCCCAAAATAAAGCAAGATACCTCTTTTGGGTGCAGATTCCTTTTAAGTCAGATGCTGCTCATTGAAAGCAACAAACCTAGGCTGTCATTCTCTGCAGGATCAGATAACAGGAGATGGGAGAAAACTTGCTTTGGTTACCCAAGTACAGCTCCATGTCTGGGGGCAGGGGCCGATAGTCCTGTGTGCACACGTTCACAGGAGCATTTATTTCTGCTGTTCCCCATATCCCGTGCTGGGGCCAGGCCCTGTCATGGAGCCACTGACCCTCCTGGCTGACATTCTGTCCCAACCTTGGCACGTTTTTACGAGCAGCAGGGCCGTGCTCCATGTGTGGTTACAGGCTAAAAATTACTGATGGAAAGTCAGCCCACAGCGGCGCTGGCCTTCACCGCATTAACCTCTGCCTCTGAGATTGTGAAAACAGATCAGGCCTTTCATGATGAAAAGCCTTTTCTGCAGCAGATTTCTCTTATTTACAGCTTCCCATTAACTGATGTTCGTAAACTGCTTCACAACCCTCTGCTGAAAGGCTCTAGAGAAGTTCAAGTGCTTTCACAACAGTGTATTCCAAACACCCATCGTCCAGAGTTTCCTCATACACTCCTGGCAGTTTTCCCTGCCAAACAAGAGACAGATCTGGCACAGGAGAAATAAACAAGCACAGCAAAGGAGAAAGCTATTTTCAGTTCCTACTAGTCGGAGGATTGCTACAATATTTTATCCTGCATTACGCAGAGAGGTTGGGTGAGCCAGAGAAGTTTTCCCACTTACGACTGTTTAATATATGAAAAACTCCTGTTTCCTTTTTGTGAGTTTTTTTTTTAATTCTGAGAGGGGTCTTGAGAAATGAAAGTAGGAGGCAATACTAGAATTTTTGAAAAGCCTCAACAATGCTTCCCAACTCCATTTAGTTTTACTTCCGTGGGGTGATTTTAGACACAACTTGAAAGGAAGGCATCAAGGCCCCTTACCTGGCAATACTCTGACGGTTTACATCTCCCCGGAGAGTTCAGTCAAGCTTGTCATCTGTCAGGCAGCCCGTTAACTCTGGCACGTGAGTGCAGGTTACATGTCACTTATCTGAGGTGACACTTGCCTGCAACAGCAAGGTAGATCCTCCAGTATCTGTTGGGCATCCCATTCTGTGCAGTGACCTGCCAGCAGTCTGTGCCTTCACTGCAGCCTTTGAACAGGCCAGCTGCCCTCTGTCTCTCCACCTTCTTTCTCCCAGGTAATAATTCACTCCTTTTTTAAAAAAAAGATACTTCTGGAAAAACAACTTCATAAACATCTTTTTACAATACAGAACTGGATGTTGCTCAAAAAACACTTTTCCCCTTGCCCACAGCCCAACCTTCACCCATCCCATTGCTTTAACTGGGTCTCCCTGCCCAGGTGAAGCCACTGATGAGGCCTGGGGGCCCACAGGGATGGTGCTCTTGCAGCTTCTGCACCTTTTGTAGTGGTGCAGCTGGTGACAAATCCTAAAAACACTAAGTAACAGTCACAGAGCACTTCTCCCTGTGCTATTCTTCCCCCACCCTTTCCCTTCCCCCCAGAAACGCATGGACACTACTGGACAAATGAGTCTCTTGTCATAGGGCCAAGGGCACACACCATCCTTGTCTGACACTGGCTCATCATGTGGGGGAAACACCTTGGGCTTTTTTGGCATAAATCATCCTTTCCAGGACTGGTGAGAAGAGACTAAATAATCTAGAAAATGCATTCCCTGAAACTGCACTGCAAAAACACAATCCTCAGCTGAGGGCACAAGGAAAGACACTTTGGAGGCCATGTTGAGAAAGGCCAAGAGATCTGAACTTGCTGAGTGCAAGACCCTGCACCTGCAGGAGATGCTTTAGGCACTGAGAGGGGCTGCATGAACAAACCATTTTTCCTGCTAATGTTCTTACTTAAAAACCAGAGGAACAGACTGTGACCATACACGCCCTCAGCAGAGCTGTTAGCTCAGGAACCCCAGCTGTTCTGAACCTCCTGTCATTTTAGGGTTGTTTCCAGTTTTTCTCATCCTGTGATCCAGCATGGCATTAATTGCCCGAGGCTAGGGAAATCCTCTGATCCACCAGCAAATCTGGAGGTACTGGCAGTCACCAGTTTCCAGACAGGGACAACAGTATGCTCCTGAATGTTCGTTTTCCCTGTTCCCTGCACGTGCACGTGAGCACCTGGAGCAAGGAGGGCAGCTCCAGTGTGGGGCTGGTGGCCAAACCCAGGAACTCCAGAGCACACCCAGGACTCAAAGTCCATGGATCACTGTAGTGAAATGGTGCTTCCAGCCTGCAAAGCACACACAGCCAGGTGACCAGAACCTCCCCAGCACAGACACCACACAACCTGGGATGCAGATATGTATGCACATCATGCAGTCCCACCAGCAGTTTAGGCCTTTTCTCACACACACACACTTCCCCCTTCCCAACCTCAGACCATGTTTTCATGAAACAATCAGCTCCTCCCTGACATGAAGGAGGTTTTTGAAATCTCAGTCAATTCCCTTATTTCCGATCAGATTGAAGCCAAAATCCTAGCATTTTCCTCACTGCCCCTTTGGCTGTTGCAGTGTGGGTGCAGCCTCTCCCCTGCACAGTAATTACTGCCAAGAACGGGGATGAAAGGGGGAAGGTATTTTTATGCAGCTCCTCGGGTGGAGGGCTCAGCTGACCCATGAGAAGATGCTGGTGTGTTGTCCAGGTTTTACTCACTTCTCTCCCTCTTGTTGGCTACTCCAGTACTCAGGTTCTGGGAAGTGCTGGTGTGGCCCCTTTTTCCACAGTCCAGCAGTTAAGACGTGTTCCAATTGAACAATCCAATGCATTTCTCCATCCTTTTCTTTTTTTGCATGGTCAAAGTAGGTGATGAAAAATGGTGCCTCTTTGATGTACAGAAAGTGCTGGTTATTCTCTGCTAGGGTCTTGAGTCTCCTTTTTGCAGATAATCCTAAACTTCAGGGTTTCCAAACGTGACATTTTCAATCCCATCGTAACTACAGAAATGCTGAAAGAAAATGCCATGTAGGATTCCCCAAACTGGAGGCTTGTGAAGAAGGAAAGGTTTCAAGTAAACTTTTGCCCCTTGCTGCCTTTGCTAGTTGAATTTATGACTCCTTTTGTTTGAGAAAGGCTTTTTTCAACAGAACAGAGAACAGACCAAAACACTGTTAAGTCTCAATAGCAAATTATTTCTCATTGCACTCACTTTCTGAAGATCTTGGCGTAGGTGTACAGCCCTCCCATCCCTCAAATGCTGGCTACTTTGAGACAGCTGCATATTGAAAACCAAATACCTTTATTTCTTTCTCTCTCCTGTTTGCATTTCAGTAGCAGCAAAAATGCAAAAGATGCTCCAACCAGGCTCCACATTCTGCTTTGGGGCAGCCAGTTTTCACCCGATCCTGCTGTCTCCTGCCCATCCCCACAGCTTCATACCCCACACTTGGAAAAAAACACGTTCCTGGTGCCCCTTGCTGCCAAGGCATCCCTGTGGTGGCCAAGGACTTGGGTCTTCCCCAAACCTCAGTGCTCTGGATGAGCACGTGGCCTCCACGCCTGAAGCACTGCTGTGCGAAATCCCAGCAGTGCCTTACAGAGGGGCTGTGCTACTCTCCCTGTCCCTGTCAGGAATTAACCTCAGTTTCACCCTTGCCAAGGTGGGAAAAAAAGCTTTACGGAATGAGGTGAGGAAGCAGCGAGTTGGAGGCACATGGAGATACCACCACCACCTCCCCTCCTGTCTTAACCTGATGTTTCAGTCCAGCTCTAGCTATTGCTGCCATGGGGCTTAGTGCAGGGAGGGGTGGAGGCAGGAAGAGGGAAAGGGAAATGCCAGCAAGGAGCGAAGTTCATCTGGGCTGCAGGGTGTTACCCTGTTCAAGGCAGGAAGACCAGGGAAATTCCCAACTTGGCAATAGTCACTGTCAAATTGAGGTAGAAGGAGAAAAGGGCTGGGCACAGCAATCATACCCTTCCAAGGCCAAGAACACAGTGCTTTCTAAGTCATCTGTTTTGTAAGTAATTAGTCACCATCACTTCCTAGCCACATAAACTCTTCCCATTTGATTTTACACCTCCTGACAGGTCCCCAGGCCACTTGGACGCGAGCTTCCCATCAGTCTCACGAGAGGAGAGGCGATTCAGGTCAGTGGGTGGGAGAGGGAAAATTATTTTCTGCAGGTTTTGTCCCTCAGAAATGATGTTTCCACCCCAAGTGCCCACCCAGAGAGCCTTGAGAGCCCCACTTCATCAGATATCCTTGGTTTGGGGCAGAGCTGGCTGGCTGACTGCGTTTTTTTTAACCTGTCCCTCTCTGGGGGTGAGGGACCAAGGTCCACACCATAGAAAGTGCTGTGAGGAATTCTGACCTCCATCTGGAAGGTGCAGGAGGCTTGAGGGAGGAAAGCAGCAGCAGTTCACCCCGAGTCTGTCTCTCATTCTGAACCTGGTTCACTTCCCTGCCAGAAAGCACCATCGCAGCAGGACTTAGGAAGATGTGGATGCTTCAGCTTCACTGCAATTCCCTGGCCTCCAGAGCTGGATACACAACTCAGATGATTCTTTGGCTCACTGTCCTGTGAAATGTGTTTTATTTATAGGAAGGCATATAAAATGCAGCTAAGGCAGCTCTGACAAGCTAAAACAAAGGATTTGTCTCTTTGACACATGCACGTGGCTTGTGAATACATCCTGAAGAGTTTGCGGCCGTAAACATTTATGCAAGAAGAAAACTATGCTGCCAGAAACTTAATTTATACAAAAAGTGACTGGTACACTGTTAAACACCACAGTGTGCTGGGAGGATGCTCACCTCTGTGACCATGGGGCTACAATCAATTAAAAAAGAGAATCCTGACCCTGCCTATGCAGGCAAATCAGCACTTCTCTGCTACCTTTGGTTGCTGTGCTGAGGAACTGCACTGGGAGAAAAGCAGCGTTTCAAAGGGGCCTGGCTACCAGAGAACGGTGGTCAAAATGAACATGAGTGCTCAGAGCTCTGCAAACATCTCCAGCTCGAACTCAGATCAACCAAAGGAAGAGAAACAGTGATCCACTGGCACAAATAAGCTCCAGCTTGCACGTCGTCCTCCAGTAAATCTAAGTCTGAGAACAAGTCACCACAAACCCACAAGAAGAGCCACGTCCATTTCATAACCTATAATTTTTAAATATAACATTTTATTGCTTAGATGGTTTGATACAGAACAAGTTTTACTTTTTATTTTGAATTTGGAAGTACTGTACAACTGAAAAAAAAGAGGAATAAAAGTACCAAAACAATGTGTGATTCTCTGTTCATGTGGCATAAACCAGTCTTGTACACAATTCGTAGCAGCAGTTTAAGTTCCCTTTAGAAAAATATGAATTCTACACATTTATTACTGTTTCCTGCATGGGATGAAATCACTAGGATTAAACTTCCTTCGTGGAGAGAGAAGAGAGAGAAAGGAGACACACAGAGAGGAGAGAGAAAATGAATCATTCTGAAAATGGAATCAGACTGTCACATAGCCCCCTAAAGTTATTTCACAACAGCCTCAAACAAGGTTCTCTCTTTTTTTTTTCTTTTATTTTTTTTGCGCTTTCACAGTCAAGTGCTTAATGTAGTGATTGAATTATCTCCATGTTAAGTCCATTGCAACTCAGGCAAAAGAATTTTAGAAGATTTTTTTTGTTTTCTTTTTGTTTTGTTTTTGTTTTTTTGTTTTTTGTAAAAGCCCTGAGAGAGGAAAAAAATAAAAAGATTCAAACGAAAATCGTATAGAGACAAATTAGCTGAACATGCAAACTAAAGCCTAAGATTCACCCATAGTTTAAACACATTATAAATTTCACAGTTTAATATTGGGGGAGGAGGGGAAACAAAAAAAAAACCCCAACAACAGCAACAGTTCTCAGTCAAACTCAACTAATAAAAATGTCAATAAAATGTGGCAAGACCTTATACTCTACTAGGATATAGATAAAGGCTAAATAAAGCTTTAAATCAATAGTGATTATTGCTAGTAGATGTCCCGGCAGGCTGCTGGGAATTAATTACTTGCTACATTGTTCTGCAGCATATAGTTTAGTAATGGCTTCTCCCCCACAGTATTGCGCAGTTTAGTGTGGAGAGTTGCAAAAAAAAAACAAAACCAAAAAAAACAACAGAACAATAACCCCAAAATAAACAAACAAAAAAAATTACAAAAACCAAAAAATACCCAAAATAATAATAATAATTATTATTATAATTATAATAGTAATAACAATTTAAGGGATGCGTGAACTGGTTTTAATTAAGTAGAATGCACCTGGGTAGAGTTTCAAATGAATCATTGGTTGTGACTGATTTATCTATATCTGGCGTTAGCTTCGTTTCTGAACTGGTTCAAACATCCCTATTTAAAAATTAAAAAAAAAA
>VYZT01049703.1:0-45662 GCA_013400735.1 Pomatostomus ruficeps | reverse complement strand
AGATGTGTGGAAAGAAAAAGCTATGTGATACTCTTATGGAATTTTGTACAGCTGAAGTAGTAATTCCCTGAAAAATAACACTTTACTTTCTTGGTAGAACCAACTTAGAGAATAATTTTCGAGATTGTTCCTGAAAGTTGTTGCTTTCAAGACCTTCAGGGCTATCCACTTCCCTACCTACTGTATATAATTTCGTTTTTGAGGCACCTGTTGCCTGGTGCCACTGGTCTGCCTTGTCACTCATTCATTTCTATGCAAGCACCATTCTGCTTTCTCTGAGTGTTTCCCATGATTAGAAGGTACTTCATATAATTATCCATAAAGCTACCTTATAATCATACTTCAAATCGTGGCTTAAGTTCTCTGTCAGGATGCCTGTAAGAAAACGAGGTAACGTTTTCTCACAAAACCAAGACCACTGCTTATTAAACTGGTGTCCTTCTGATCTTGTAATTCCCTGATCATCTGCTTCTTGTCTTATAGATTGTAATTCTAAAACATGAAAGCTTTGTGCAATATGTAGCATATTTGGTTCTTTGTTTATTAACTGAGTTTTATAGCAGTATGAGAGTATTACTGACTAAAAATAATCTAAATTTCTACAGTGTCCTTGCCTTGTCTTTTATGCTAAATGCACAAGTCCTTTAGAAGCTAGAATGTAGCATGATTTCAAATTCCTCCCATGCAAAGTGACAGGTCACATAGCTAGTTAGTTAAGGGGCTTGGTTCATCATGGGTCTTTTAGCCTGACGCTTTGGTAAAGACCAAAGCAATTTATTGTATCATTTTGGTGTAGGTGTAAGGCTTGAATCAAACAGGTGTTGCATTTGTGGTTACTTTGTGGGCAACAGTGTGGCTCCTGTGTCTTTACATGTCTGTTCTGATTTTCTTGCCATTTCTGATTTGAATGTGTAAATATTGCAAATTCCTTATATTGATTAATTCTGACATGTATAGATAAATTCAGCTCTGCCTTTAGAAATTATGATTCAAAATATGACATTGTTAGTTTTCAAAATAACTGTATTTTATATTCACAGCTCAGGCTTGGTTTCTTCTGTGTAAGACTTTATTTTAGAATTAAGTATCTGCATGTGCAATTATAGAATACAGACCATTTAAATCTCATGAAACTGCTGTTTTGCTGACATGGCATGTTCTAGATTGCCTTGACACATAGGGTGAAGTATGCACACAGTTTGCATTTCTCTGTTGTTGGCCTCAATATTAATACCCCACACAGCATGTGTGAAATACTTCTGAAAGATCACAGACCAGAGCTGATCCATAATAAAAGAACATGAAGCAGAAAAATATTATAGAAATTCTCTCTTCTTCCACTGCTAAGGCTAATTTTTTATTTCACTGTGTTTATGAAGGANTAGTGCTCTGTGCAACACCAGAGCACCTCTTCTCCCCTCCACTCACCTGTCGGGTCACCCTACGAAAATATTTTACTGTAGTTCTTTAAGCTTAAAATCCAGTTGTCTGTTCAGATTTGTTGTTTCATTATGGAGTGTGTCAGATAATCCCTCTTGCTTTAACAAGAAAAACAAAGAAAAAAGGTATTTTAAACTAGTCCAAAGGTATGGTCATGTATTACTGTAATAAGGATCATGGGTTTAAGTGTACTCCATTTTGGTTTCCACCATGAACATCTAATTCCTGTAACAATGTTGTATGTTTATTTAAAGTATATATATATAAAAATTAAATGTCAGATTTTTGCATTAATTAAGATTTTTTTAAATTTGAATATGAACTTTGAGTACTTTATTTAAAAAAAGATATTAAAAAATACTTTTCCTGGAGTGTTAAGTTTCAGAATTCAAGACTATATTTGTCAAATTTAAGTCTAAAATATGTAGCTATCATTGTTTTCTGATATTGAATGTAAATATTTGTAAAAATAAATTCTTTTGTATATTTTTGTGAAAATGTAGTTCCCCAAAATATAAAAAAAGATTTAATAAAAAAACACATTTATGTTACTGTTCAACACTTTTCATCATTTTATATCACTTATACATATTTATGGACATGTGTGTGGATTATTTTTTTGCCATGTAAGTCTCAGAAACCTTCTTGGAGGAGAAAACCACAGTGTGCCCAGTAAGAAAAAAGAATTCCTTAGAAGAAAGTTCAGAGGTACTTTCTTTCTTCCTGGTATAAATGGAGACATCTGAGAGGATTTATTTTCAGTTTATAGGCTTTTTAAGTGGAGAACAGTATCAGTAATTCTTCAGTAGTTCTGGCTTCTGAAGTGGTTTGTTTCCCTTGTCTTCTTCCCCGACTTTAGAGAGCAGAAGGACTGTGACAACTACTGCACTGGAAAAACACCCAAAAGACAAAGCATTTGCTTTGTGCCTGTGCTGGGGTGGAGAGTTCAGTCCCTGGGTGCTGGGACAGCAGTGCAGTCATGAGCACTGTACCAAAAACACAAGAAGTACTTCAAGTATGATCCAAACACGGGAATCAGCTTTCTCAGTGCCTCTGCTGCCATACTTCCTTCTTCAACACACCAAATCTTAACCAAGGAACGTTACCCAAACACAAAATATGCTTTGAAGGTTTTTAATGGAATTTAAAATAAAACTTTTCTTACACAGATGTTTTTTTCTTACAGTGTAAAAAAAATGTAAAATTGCCCAAACGTACAAACTTGGAAAATTAGACATTTCAAGTATGCAATCAACCTCGTTTTACGAAAACAATGTATATTCAAAGTCCAAAATGTCTGAGTCTTTCCTAGCATCCTGTGCCCTGGTGGTTAATCTTCCTGTCCTCTACTGTCCAGAGGAGGCAAAGCTCAGTCCCAGGTTGTATCATATTCATTCACTGAGGAAGAAGAGAAAAATAATTCCATAAGGAACAATTCTACCCCTCTGTAAAGATGATTTGAGAACTGCTCTGTGCCCTATCCCTGTAATGGTTAAAACCTTTGCAGATGGGATTAGAGTGAAAAGATTATTAAATCATGTGAGTGTGAAGACAGGCCCAGAGCTCCAGCTTTGGGAAGTTTGCTATTGGTTTATGAAATCATGGGCAGATGACAGGAAGGAGCTGCTCTGTCAGAAACACTAAAAGAAACGGTTGAACCTATTGTGGAAAAGACAGCTTAGACACAAGATAAAACAATGGTAAAAGGATTTTCAGCTTTATTCAAATACAACTCAGAAAACACAACCGGTCCCAGTCAGGATTCCAGTGACTCTGACCCATCCCAGCTGCAGGGCACTTGTTTGTCAGGGTTGCATCACATTAGTTAATGTTTATACAACTACAACCAAACAGCACCAGGTTGTGTTTAAAAGAAAGCTGCCCATAAGGGGTATCTTTCTTCCTACAATCTTTGTTCCTCACACACACATGACTTGTGAGTAAAACTACATTAGTAATGTCACAACATTGGTTTTATTTTTCTTGGTTAGGTTTAGAGTGTTTCTCACCTGCTTTGAGTTCGAGTCCACTTCAAGGCGTGGCGTGGAGGTACAGCAACAGTGGGATGGTAGAAAGTGCAGTCTGGTCTCGTACACTGTGTATTAAACCTGCAATGCTAAAACCGAAAGTATTTCAGAAGAGGCTGCTCAGTGCTGGCTGCCTGATCTGAACACACTGAGCTGCCCTGTGACCTTGTATCCCTGTGTGACTCACCTGACCCGCAACCCAACCAACATCCCCTCCTCCAGTGCCAGCAGCTCAACCTGGTGACAAAAATCCTTTTATAAAAACGACCAACTATGAATTTCATGCTCCAAAACTGCCACTGCACTGACAGGTGGAAATTCCTTTGCTTTCAAAAGTTTACTGAGTTCAGTTTGAATTGATCTTTGTGTTCAAGTTTGGAGCATGACACAGCATTGTCTGAGGAGGGAGAAAAGCCAGAGTATGTGCCTAATAACATCTGAGCACCGGTATTTCAGCATTGTCAGGGCTTGGAAAAGCACTAAACTTCCTGGCATAAGATGCAGGGACACAACTCTATAGAATTACCCAAGCAATAGACTCCTGTAGTATATAAATTATGTTCATACACTTTAGGGTAACTGGGCAATCTTTAAAGTTTTTGTATATTGCAGCATATCTGGAGGAAGCATCAAGTCTTGAGACGTATTCCTTCCCAACAGCAGAGATTACTTAAAAGTGTAATTTTCCAAATTCCTTAAGTCACTACTTTTGCATATTCTGCTTCTAAGCTAAAGTTCAAATGTGAAAAGTAAAAGCAAAAAGTGTTAAATCCTAGGAACATTTCCTGTCTCATTAAGTCTCTTTCTAGAAAGGAAGGAAGATAGGAGATATATCTTACTTTTGGGTGGTAAAATGGACACTCCATTTTCTTACAAGCTGGAAAAAACTTGCACAGTGGACTACTGGAGGATATGGGTAGCGTAGGCAGGGGTGCTAATAGTAGAAACGAAAAGAACAGGAAATGAGTCTGGATCAGAATAAACTGCCTTTTTAAGACAGCTCCACACAACCTTAAATATATCAATCCTTCTGCAAGAAATTCCACTTTATAATACACAAAAGTTCAGCAAGTAATATAGACAGCATATCCCAATGCAGTTAGTGGACCCTGGAGTAGAACAAGGCTGTCAGGTAATCATTTAACTTGGTTCTTCACCATTTCAGGACAGCAAGTACTATGGTCAAGACAAAACTTCCAACAAATTACACAGAGATTCTGGCAGGCAGAGAATCTCAAATGTTAAATTTAGACAGTAAGCAGGCCTGTTAAAGTTTCAACTGACCAGACTGAAAAGCGCAGGCACTGCACCTTCCAGGAACACAGAGGAGCTGCTGGAAATGATACCAGAGACAAGCACATTGTACTTGGTTTCTGGCAAGGTAACAAAACTGCACTGAACTGTGACCAGGGGCTAAATTACTTCCAAAAGATCATGCAGTAAAGGCCCTGCACCTCAGCATGGTTCAAAGGCTCAGCAGCACCAACCCATATCAAACACGGCTACTGCCTTCACCGAGTAACGTCACCCCGAAAGTCATCTCATCAATTACACCAACTTCACTCCTACACCGGCATTAAAGAAAAAAATGTTCAAAGGCAGAAACCTCTGTTTTCAGCTTATGTCACAAGCCCTTGGTACAACATGTGTCCAATTCAAGAAACAAATTGAGTAAAACTGCAGTGCTGCCTAATCCCTTCAGAGAAACAAACAACTTGTGCAAGTCATCACTTCGGCCATACACAGACTTCATAAGGACTCTTGCATACAAGCATTGGGGGATTTTTCTGGTAACAGTTTTAGCAGTAACACTGGATTACTATTCTTCATCTTACATTAAGAGTTGTGAGAAAATTAGGTCAACTCAAGCAAAAAAATATTTTTTCACTACTGTCAGTTTATGTTTCGAAAAATACTGTTGTCCCTTCAGCACTTTCATTTAAAGCTCAAAAAACAAGATGTGCTCACCTGGTTTAGGAGATGGATGGGGGGTTCGTCGACTGGCGTGAGTGTAAGGACAGTCTGGCTTAGTGCACTTTGCGTCATATTTACAGTTTGGATGGATGAACAGGCATTTATCAGCAAATTTGCAGTTAGGAAAAACTCTGAGGGAAAAGAAATTGAGTCAAAAACTCATACTTGGAGCAAAATCCCCAAACACCTGTTGCACATGAAAGCCAGACTGTCACAGAAAGCCAGAGGTGCAGTGGAGCTCGGGCACATGTTGGTTCTTCCCAAGCAGGGCACGCAGCGTAGTGCAGGAGCTGTGCACCCACACACCTACATGCAGCTTCCCTTCCTGCAGACCCCTCCATGCAGTGAACAACTGAACCACCTCACTCACAGGGCAGTTTTGTCCCAAGCTCCTTGGTGTAAGCCAGGACACGTCACTCTTAGCGTGTGGCACAGAGTGGCAAAGGCACTGTGGAATCAGACCTTCCCAAGAGGGATGCAGAGTTCCCTAAGTAACACGGTTTTCTCTGAAGAGTTTTGTTTTGAATTTAATTACATCCGATTTTAAAAGATAATTCAAACTACTGAGTAACTGAAGTTATCCAATCTGGTAACAGTTACTTCAAAGCAGATTTTGTTTTTCTATACTGGTGCTGCTAAGGAAAGAGAAGTCAAAGGCACAGGGCACGTTCAAGAGTTTGCCTTTGCTTTCAAATGTAAAACCCATCATCACTGCATTACTATGTAACGATACCCTAACACTCAAAGGCACCATGAGAGCTGCACAACAGGACCTGGTCTTTTAAGACACTAATTACTGCATCTTTAAGCAACTCAGAAACACCAGCCTGTACACTAAACTAAAGCTTCCTGCTGCAAGGGTGCAGCAGCCATGCCTGTATTCTGACACTTGGGAGAGGGGTGGAAAACAGAAGGAATTACAGTGTGATAATCTAGTTCTGATCCCACCCTGACCGGCTTGTGCTGCCTTGGAATATTCACTGACACAGAGCAGAAGTTTGTAGCACTGGAATAAAAATCATAATAGCATGTCAAGTGGATGAGCTCTGTACTACTCACTTGCAAGGTAGTGTGGGGTGATGGTACACACATTCATCTCCATTTTTACAGGCAGGCCAGTACTTGCAGCGCTCCAGCACCTTCTCCTGCTTTTGTAGCATGCTTAATTCTTCCATTTCCACTAGGATGGTAAGAAAGAAGAACAACCCCAAGCTGGGACCTTTATGATTCTATATGCAATTTGGTGTAAGCAATCTAGCATAATCAAAATTCACTGTACTTCTATTCTCTCTTAATCAAAAAAGTCACGACAGTACAAGTTCATATACGATCATATTTTCTGAAGAAAATTTCCCAAACCATAAAGGGAGAAGTCATAATACTGGACTGAGAGCTACATTTTGGTGATAAAAGTTCTAATTTGCACTGTTTACAAGCAAAATAAACCCATTTTCTTTGCAAATCCAAATTAATTCAAAGACTTGAACAGACAATACAATGACTCGTCAACTGAACCTGAGTTATGACTGTTCTACTGAGCCTGAGTTAATTACTTCCTTTTTCCAAGGTATTTTTTGCTCTAGAAAATTATTTCAAGAGATGAAAGGTAAGAATCAATTTTTACGCTAATCAGATTTATTAGTATGGGGGCATATACTGAAAAATAACCACTTTCATGTAATTTGTTCAGACACTTCAGTTACCTGAACCCTGACTCCAATCCAAAAAGTATGTTAAGAAATTCTAAGTTGAAACATTCCATACCTTCACTACTCTTATGGAAACATGGGACTTTAACTTTCCCCTATTTCACACTGCTTGTAAAACCTCATTCTCCAAATTCAGACAATTGTATATAATGTCACTCATTTTCCCAAAGTTGCCTAAACCTTTGGCTCTTCAAAGTTTTCCAGAACTGCGAGACTTCCCTCTCTGATCCTGCTAATGAAACAAATTGCTTCAGCTTCATTCCATCCTCAGCTTCATTTATGCCTTCTCCTTGCAACACACCAAAGCCAAATACTGCTGTCCTGTTGTAGGACCACACTGGCTCATACAGATCACCTCCACACAGATCTGATTGTGTGTGAACTTCAGTCACATATCCCTGTGAATCACAGGAATCCTTAACAGAGCTAGGACTGTACTGGCAACACTCTCCTGTACCAAAGAGCTTCAGTGAGAAGCATGACGCTACACATGTAAAAGCCTGGATTTGCAAGGAAGTAATCCAATGACCATTTCTCTGTGCCAGTGAAGTGCATGGATATACAACATTCCCTTCTTCTTTAACACTGCCTGGTATGTGCAGTACTTCTGTAGCCAGGAGAACTGAAAGGACATGGACTTAAAAGATCTTTTGCTGTGGTTCTCTCATAATTGCATTACACATTTGCATCTGGATCCATGAAATTTAAGCGTTCTCAAAACAGCATCAAATAGTATTTTTTATTTAGTTCTGAAATTTGGATACACTGCTACTATGGAAAATAAAGATCTTTATTTTCTTAAGAAAGCTAAGTAAAAAACATGAATCCAAGCACAGCCCTCAGACAAGTATTCAAACAGGCCTATGACAAAACAGTAGCCTCTGTTTTTCATCACCATGTCTGCATTCTGAACAATTCAAACATGTGGTTCAGCAAGCAATTTCCCATGTTACTCAAAAGAAATATAGAAAGAGAATATAGAAACCTTCATGTAAAATCATGCACTGTTAAACTCTACTTTCAGATTCTAGCCACTGGACTCTACCAACCCCATACACTTAACAGGCTCCTTCTGATGTCACAACCCTAGACAGACACATTAATATCATCTGACATACTTTTAAAAGTTCAAGGCATGTAAATATGTTAACTAACGTCTCCTGTCCATCAGCACAGGGACAAATCATAACAGGTCAACCAGAAGTGCACATTTCTGGCAATGAAGACCAACTTATTTTGGAAAAAAAAAAAAAGCCAAATTTTACCAGTACTGAGATGTGTGGAGAACTACCATGTGCCATATTGCTCTCATATGCCAAGATAAAGGCTTCGTAAGAGATGTTCCCACTGAACTCCCACATTTCATTTGCCTAAAGAACGTTCTAATTTGAAGAATAAACACCATCACTTTGGTTTTTAAGAATGATATATCCAGGAGTTGCAGCCATGATCAAAGCAGCACACCAAGGTTAGACCCTGTTGGTCAGTGTAATTACCGTCACAGTTCTCCAGCTGCCTGGTTACAATCTGCATCTGCTGTGCTCGAAGACCTTTCAATCCTCTGCCAGTACACATGTGCTGGCTAACTGGCTTTAATCCTTCCATGATACACATATCTTCCTCTTCCTGATCAGAAAGGTATCCTGGAGGACTGGGCACACCATCCAGCGTCACAATGAACTTGGGACTAGCAGGTTTCTCTGGCTGTGCAAGCTGGTCTCTATCAAACAAAGAAATGTAGTAAATATATGTTTTCTGACTCAAGAGGTTTAAGTGAATGTGAGCTATGCTAGTAAGTGAAAGTAGTACAAGCTTATCAATGGGGAGTCAAGCAGTCACAGACCTGCTTTTAGTAACTACTGGTAATGCACTCCAGTTAACAGTTTGCCTTCTAGTCTCCCTGAGGCACTAGTAAGAACTACAGCTCTCAGGTACAGTTCAGTTTGTTGCATTGTGCTCAACAAACAGATCCAAAAGCTCATTTACAAACAGTCAATCCTGTGGAAATTTACAGTTTTGACACAAAACATGTGTCTCCTCAAAATTACTGAAAAGCACATTATGAAACAGTGGTGTAAAGTTTTTAGAACTAGGATGAGAGAATTGAAATACTAAGAACTTTGACACTCAGCCTGACTAAAAGGTCAGTCTAGCCTAGTGTCCTGTATCTGACAGTAGTCAGTGTGGATAAGAGGAAGCATTAAAACAGGAAACACATATGTTTTCTGCAGCCTCTCACCATCCCATCCATTTCACCTGAGGGATCCCCTGAATGACAGGTGATTCTAAGTACTTGGAGAACTGTGGAGTTCCCATCTTTGACAAACAGCAATAGGATAAACTTTGCTTCTCTATGAAATGAGGCTAAAAGCAACTACACTGCAGAATGCCTTTAGGAAGAGAGAAACCAGCACGTTAAAACCATCACAAGCTAGAAGCTTCAAATTGAAGCAGTCAGAAAACTGACCTATTCACATGCAAAAATTTACCTCTCCTGTAGCACAGTCACAGCTTTCAACTGTGACATTGACAGGTTATCCTTTTGGGTTTCTTTGCACAGTGTTGGTTTTATTTTCAGTTAACACAGGTTGCTGAAAGCCACTCACAGAAAGGAAACACCAGCAGTTTCTAAAGCACAGCAGCCCATGTGATGAAGTTCACCACGTTGTACAGAGTGGTTTAACTCTTAACAGGTAGGACTATTTGTTACTCAGAACTTCATTTGAAGCTGACATGAACTTTAAGCTTCTCTTGGTCAACTCTCCAGTAAGGAGCCTTAAGTCATTGTCCAGGACTCACCACACTCAATACTGTGTTAAAAGATGTGTCTTAAGAAATGTAATCTCAGGGTGAAACAGGTATAAAATTAAAGGCAATTTAAGCAAAATGATTACTTGACTAAGATTTCAGAAGTCAGAACAAAAGAGCAGTACTCTTCAGTTCCTTCTTCTTCTTTCTTGCAAATCAAAGACACGCTCAAGCTACAGTTCAACCTGGGATTATTTTCCATTTAGAAGGATTTCTGGGAGGCTTTTTGTCCCTGCTTTTTTTTCTCCTGCTATTGAATGTCAGTCCATTTTCCATGATTTCACACCTCCTGACTGGCCTGATGAAGCACAAGTATGACCAAATGGCACCATCTAAACCAGAGACAGGCAATTTGACTAGCTGCAGTCCTCAGAGCTTTTTACCGTGTCTGTATGAGACGTCCTGAGTGAACTCGCACTGCCTCTGTGCCCTTCTTCCCCAACTGCTGATTCTGTGCCGCCATTTCCTCTGATAACTTGGGCTTCTTCAGGATGAATGACCTAGTATCTGTGTGGACCATGGATTCTGGGTCACAGTAATCTGCATTGGGAGAAAAATTACATAGAAAAGAGTAAAATAAGATGGTAGTTGTACTCTTGAATTATAGCATATTTTTAATATCAATATACATGTTTAATAAGCTAATTTTACTTTGTTTTAATTTCTTCCTAGTAACTTCCAGAAAATATTTTTACTTCCCTGTTAATTCCACAGAGGTGGATCAACGGAAGCCATAAACCATATTAGGCCAGATCAGGAAATTTTGTAAGTGGAATGTGTTGCTGAAACAGTATAGAAGGGGGTCCACCTCCCCCAAGTCTCTCATCCTTTGAACAGCTACTAATGTAACGCATTCATTCCTTAGAGATGTAGAAACTAGAAAATTGTAGGAATCAGTATAATTAACTGAAAAGGAGTATCTTAATATTCACTAGCCAATAATATTAGACTTGAAAATAAAAGATCTCAAGACTTAACCCTGAGTCACTTGCAAGGTATCGTCAATCACAGACTCAATCTGAAGCCGAGAAGAGAGCTCCTTTTGTTCAAGTCCTACAAAAAACAGCAATAAGAAGCATATTTTACTGCATGCCAACATGAAACTACAGATTAGAGAACCGAGGCACACTAATTATTTCTATTAAAAAAAAAAGAACAAAACATTCACACTTTTAACAACAAAAAAAGCCATTCTCATTATTATGACCCTGTTTTTCATTGTTTCAGGAACAGTAACATGGCAAAATCTAAGTACTGTAAGGCACTACTCGTTCCCATAGTCACTGCTCAGTACAATGAGGTCTGTGGGCACAGCAACTGATGAAGGCCAAGTTCTTCCTCCTCATTCGTAGAGGAGTTGGCCATTCAGAGAACACACACGGAGGAAAGCAACTAACCAGAGACTACTTTATGGTCTTCTTTAAAGAGCTGAAACAAATCAGAGCAGCACCATTCTACATTTGAGATATAGTTTAAAGAACTTATTTTTGCTTTCTGTAGATTTCCTAAGCAACTTGTCATTTCTATTTCAATGGCAAAAGAGTGAAAATATTTAGCATAATTATTTTCTGTGCATTAATTTGAAGTTTGATAAAGCTTTTTTTCTTATATACTTTACAAATACAATTTCAACTACTTTATGGTGGCAGAAAGATTCCAAACACATCTATATGAGAAATAAGCGACTGCAAAAATCTTTTTGAAATAATGGATGTTTATCATTCCTTAACAATGACCATGGGATGACATAATGAAAATCTTACTCAAACCCAATTTTACTCATTATGTAAATATCTAAACACTTAGCAAGTATAAACTAAGTACTTGTTATAGAAATATTTTTTCCCTTTACTTCTATGATTCCTTGTGACTAACAAAGACAACCCACCATCCTTTATAACAAAATCATGCTGAAAGACACTTCGACTGCCTTTAATGTTATGCCCTTTTTCAAAACAGAAGACCAAAGCTGACACAGTTAGCCTGGTACCAGCTGTCTTGTAAGAGCAAATACAGTATTCTTATATTTAAACTGAAAAATAAAACATTAGAACCATTTGCGTGGAAACCATGTGTTGGAAAGGATCTTTTAATACTTCATAAGCTGGAAAACTGTTCTAAATACTGTAGAGTAACTTCACTCTCACTTAAGCTTCATGACAGAATTACTCCTACAAGGTACTAAGGAAAATATGCAAAGGATGGGGAAAGAGAGGTTATCCAAATATAAGTGCTTATGCAAAACTCTTCTTCAGTGACATGCCACAATACTATAACCTTCTTTGCTCACTGATCAATTCCTCTGAGGTTGTCTGAGTGTTTGTATACATGTATCCATGTGACAGCCATGCTTCAGAAAGCTGCATGGTCTTCAGGGCAGTTCTGCATGCAACCTTTGATGCAGACTTAAAAATTAAAAGCGTTCCTTTTCTCTGCTCAGCCCGTAAAATGACATCCCCTAGTATAAATTCTTCAAGAATATTATCAGATGACCTTGAATTTCTTCAACTGTCTGATCCTTTGGCTCTTCTACTTGAAGCTGAGAACTCAAAATAGGCAGTCTGTTTCGCACATGAATTACTTTTAACTGTGATTCTTCTGGGCTAATTCGAGTTCTTGGTGCAACTGGAACAGTCTGTTTCTGTGGAACTTTGAATAGAGAAACAATGGCAAATTATTTACATACTACTCAATCACATATTAGTACTATTTTTAGATATATTGTGCAAAAATAACTCTAATAAATTCCTACACACACATAAAGAAATCCCAAGCATCTGTCTTCACAAAAAGCATCCTTAGCTACGTGTAAAATTCTTAGTGTGCAAGCACACTTGTGCATGGGCACAGAGCACCCTGAGGGGTACCTCATAACACCTACCTGTAAGAAAAAACAGCATGAGAAGGATTAGAGTGACAACAGCAAAGTACTCATTCATCCACTTCTACATATAATTCATGTGGTACTTCCTAATAGTTTGGAAATCACGTTTTACTCCATCTTTCATATAAATAATCATGGGTAACCAATGTGTCTCTTCATATGTTGCTAGCTACCCTTTGCTAAAGTGCTTGCAAACAGAATACAAAATTTAATGGCAGCAGAATCATAGAATCACTTAGGTTGGAAAAGACCCTTGAGATTACCAAGTCCAACTGTAAACCTAGTCCACCACTGCCAAGTGCACCACTAAGTCATGTCCCTAAGTGCCACATCTACACCGCTTTTAAATACCTTCAGGCATGGTGACTCCACCACTTCCCTGGACAGCCTGTTCCAATGTCTGATCACCCCCTCCATGAAGAACTCTTTCCTAATATCCAATCTAAACCTCCATCAGCACAACTTGAGGCCATTTCCCTCTGTCCTATTACTTGTTACTTGGGAAGAGATCGACCCTGACTGAACTACAACCTCCTTTCAGGTAGTTCTAAGCCTCTGTTCAGATAGTTATGCCATGGAATTTGGGGGTAAGAGGATGACAGGTTGACTTCTTGGCTTCTGCTAAGACTGTCAGACCTGGCTATGAAAAGCTAAACTCTTTCCTTGGCTGAGTATCAGATCAGCACTCAACTTCTGACACAAACAACTAAAAGGTACCACTCACTACTGGATCCATTATTTATGAACTTACTGTTCTGTTTTACCTATGTGCTTTAAATTCGCTTACTTACATATTCCATTCAAAATACTTTAAAAAAGTATGTTAAATATTACTTCTGAAGTGGAACAACCTGCAGGATACTTCAGATAAAATTCACAAATCACCTCTGTATTAAACAACAAAGTGGTGCTTTCTGGTCTCTCCACTGAAATATTCTCATGTTGGTACGACAAACTACAAGATCACCACTATTAAAAAGATCTATAGTTTTAGTTAATTTAAAATTTTCTAGCTGTCTCATTTCCTGCCGTACTGCTTTGTACACAGGAAAGAGCCTCCTGCATCACCTCAAAGTAATTTCTTACAGTTAGTTTGCAGAATTTCAGAGAGAGCAAGCAAGAGATTGTGGATAGCTTTCGGTCCTACTTCAGATGGTGTAAGAGTCATGATTTAGGTAGCTTAGTGAATGCTTCTTCTCTGGCAAGCTGCAATGTTTTCTGCTGACCACATGTAGATTTATCAACACCCAGTGACATGAAAGCACGAGACAACAGCTAGATTTGCCCTTCTTCAGCAGAAGTCTCTCCTAGCTAGAACTGAATGCCTACACACAGACAACTGCTCAACTGCTGTGCCAACTGCAACTAACATCAATGAACTGAAATTGCAGCCTCCATGCTAAAGGACAACATACAACATCATACACACCCTGATACTGATCAACATGATATACATCAATTACTATGTGCCTCGTTATTTTGTACTTCTATTACCTATGTCCAGTGCATGTTCATTTTTTGCTGTTTGGCTTTTTTCTCCTTCCCTCTCAAAAGGAAGGAGCATAGTGCAGAAAGGGAAAAGAGATCAAGTAAATGGTTCAAACCACCTGCCTACTTCTGATTAATTTCCTCTTGGCAACTATTAACTTCAGAATACTATGACACTTCCATTTTCTATCTATGCACTTCACAGACTTACTATCTTGATTAACATATTTTAATTTCCACTTTCCTCCCCTGTTTATGCTTTCATTATTCATCACTGAAGATGAATGTAATGAAAAAGGACACAGTAAATCCCTCATGTATATCACTGACCTGCTATTTAGCATTCTGTCTTATCTGTAAGCACTATCTTTAGCTTGGATTTATACAAGAGAGCTTGAAAATATTATAGATTAGCATAAGCAAAACCAATGTTAATTACCAGTGGAATAATTGGTTGTTTTTGTAACTGATTCCTGTGCTTCAGAGATTGCTTTCAGTATTAAATTCTTATTGGCCTGTTTTGAAGGCGGCAATGAAGGCCTAAAGGAAATTGAAAAAAATTAATTGTACATGGATTGCACAGCAACTGTATCCATATTATACACAGGTATTTCAATAGGTTAACACAGGCATAATACTAATAGAAAACATCATCTAAAATTATTTTATCTAAATCAGTTTGCAGTTAATCTATTCTCTGAGTGGATGGGGATCCACAAAATGTTCTAAAAAACTGAAGTCCAGAGGTGTGATTTCACCTCTCAGCTTAAGCTGCTGTTAAGCCATGCTACATCTGAAAGGCACTCTCTGCCATTAACTTCTTCCCACCTCTGCCCACCACTTATCTGTTGCTATGGTTGTGCTGGCACCAATAGTTATGCAGCTGTCCTGAGAAATATGATCCAGCTGCATAATTAGACTGACTCTATCAAAACCATATTATTTGTAAAAAAAAGGCTTTTTGCTTGTCTTTAACATCAACAATAAGGAAGGTTAAATCAGATAAATGTGCTGTGGTGCTGAAGATAAATCCAATACAGTGTATAAGCTTAAAATAAATCTTATATAAGCTAGCACTGTAGGTCAGTAGAACCATCTCTTCCTCTGGTTTAAATGTTCTTCCTCTATTGTTGAAAATCAGATAGAAACGACTGATGTGTTTTGACTAATACCTGACATTTAGACAGAATTAGGGAGAAGAAAAAACAGAAAAACCTCTCACAACTGTTTGAAAAGTTACAATCATGTTAAAGAACAAGTGATTACTGGTTTGAAAACTATTCCTGAAAATAAATCAAATCACTGAAAAATTATTTTACCACGATAAATACTTGGTCTGAAACACGGCAACATTAATGTTCTTTTGCCAGTAAACTTTGCCCAAATAATGTAAAAATTCACACTCCATTGCATCTTACATGCAATAATGAAAGCAGGTTACAAAATCAAAGGCTAAAGGGTGGCATAAACAGGCATCTCATCCAAAGCGTTGTGAGATAGTACAAAAAATATTAAAATGGCTTACTACATTTTGTCTGCCAATTTCCAAAAGTGGAAACTGATTTCCCCCACTTCCAAAGCTTTTGTTCATTAAATTAATTCTTGAAAACCCAGAATCACTGTGATCTTCAGTACCTTCTTTCTGGCTTTGCAGGTACAGACACACTGCTGGAGATGCTTCCTGTTCGCAGTCCGTAGTCTTCCTCTTCCTCTTCATCTTCTCCATCATTACAGAACCTTTTCACTTTGACTACCGAGCTTACAACAGGCAGCCGTCTCTTCCTGGAGCTTTCCTCCTACAACAAACATAGCAGGCAAAACTGATCATTTAGCATAAACCACGTATCATCAATAAGCCAGCAATGAAAGAACTGCAATTCCACCTAGAACCAGGAGATGGAGAACTTCCACTCCAGCTGCACGACTCTAGGACTGCACTGTCTGCACATACAAGTGGCTGCACTGGATAATATGAAAATCAGACACACTCACACTGAAATGTCTCATTGGAAATGTAACTGTAAACACCACTTAGGGGAAAAAAAAAAAAGGAAGAAAAAACTCTCAAGTACAGACAAATTATCCAACACCTACAGAAAACCAGGGTTTTCCAAAGACATTTATAGTATCCTTCAAGATGAATATGTTGAAAGTCTGAGAGTGGAAAGTAAAAGCAGTAGAAATTACTTCCTCCTCTCTATCAACTGTAATTTCAGAGAAGTGTAAGGACTAATTTCTAGCAAGCTGACATATTCCAAAGGATGTTAATTGTTACACAGAGTCAGGATGGACCAGTTTAGACAGTGCAAAGTCCCTGTTGTCTCTTCTGGCCATTATTCATGAAATAGTAATAGAAGAAAAGTATTATACGACCTTTTTTGAACATTTCCAAGGAGACATGCTCCTGTCATTCATCAATGCTTCATGTACAACCTTAAATAAATCACTATATTCTCATTTTCACTTCTCCATTTTCAAAAACTAAGACATCAGCACATACCTTTGTAAAGCATTCTAGATTTCCAAATAAAATTCATTATCCTTTATACAGAATGAAGTAGTGGCAAAGACAGAGAACTTTATGAGCAGCAATAAACATAGATGCATTTGCAATACAAGGTATGTAAATACCTGCTTCATTACCACATTAGCTGCCATAATAATCTTTATTCCTCTCAAAAAAGGCTCTTAATTCATTCATATGGATGGTCTGTCAGCTAGGACAACCACCCTGCCTGCATTAGCCTGATCTCCAAAGTAGGTAGGGCAGCAAGCATCTTTCAGTTTGTCCTTGTCCAACATCCACACCAAAGAATTCTTAACTGACATGGTTCTAAAACATAATAATAAAAACAATAATAATCCTAAAAATCAATGTATCTGGGCTAATAAACAGCATGCCAAAAATCCTGATTTACAGAACTGGGGGTATACATAGCACTTAGGGAGGATAATGCTGTTTCAATGAGCTTAACATCAGAATTATAATTTCTGATTCATCATATGCAGCTTAATAATGTGCTAACTTGTTAGTCCAACTCAATATGACATGAAGATGTACAAGGTAATTACCTGCGAGATGCAACAAGCTATCAGATAATGATGCCAAATTATGAAATCTGTTTTTTTCAGTGGACCCAAAGGACCAAATCTCAAACCTACTAGTACCAGTGACAGAAAGATTTTACTGGAAGTGTACATAGTAATTTAGGTTCTAACAAGAATAAACTTTTGCAATACTTTAGGTTGCACCAACCTCACTGCCCACTTTATCAGCACCAAGCTTGGAGGTGGGTCTGTGACCTTCTGCTAAGCTGCCAAATGCTTCTGGATTGCACAGCTGGCCTGTTTCCAAAGACCTGCAGCCTTGTGTGTCTAACTGCTGGCTGCCCTGCAAGCTGCCCTGCTGTGACAATCTGGCCACGTGTGTGTTGCCATCTGCACTCCTGACAGCTGGGGGCCGGTAGATCTCTGCCGAGGGGCGAGAAGAACCGTAAGTTACAGTTACAATGGGCTTCTTCCGTGACAAAGGATTCTCCTGTACGAAATTTAGGTCTTCATCAATTAGATCATCTGGTTCAGGTTTAATGTCAATTACAGCTTCAGACGGTGACAATTCCCTCAATGGCTTGACAGTAGATGTTAAGCGGGATGCAGAACCATCTTCACCAGACTGCCTGATAAAAGAAGAAATTGCCAACTGTTATCTGCAAGTCAAGTCCTGGAAAATGAGAACTGTCTTTTAATCAAAGCCAGGAGGGAAGAATCATTAAGGTATTATTGTTTATACAAACTTAACACACTGATTGATATTTTCAGTTTGGTTAATTACTCTAAGCCCTTATGTTGCTTAAAGAACTGAGTTCTGATTTAATGTTTTTTATACAACAAATTATAGCAATGCTTTACTCTTCAAAACTACTTGTATCTTTCCAAGTGTCTGTACTCTTTAGAATGGCTACTACACTCACACAACTACTGACGTCTGACAGTGTGTTGGGAAGTAGCCAGCAGCCTTACCTTGAAGCAGTGTTCCTCTGCTCCTGTGAGCTGGTTGAAACTCTGGAGTCGTTTCTTTCAGTCCGAGTGCTTGACACTGCAAGAGGTGGCAAGATATCCTCACGCCTCCTCTCATCACTCACACATGAAGTGCTTTTGCTGGAAGGCAGGTTGCTCTCAAAGATACTAGATTCTGAAGATTTTACACTGGTTGGTTCTGTGGAGACAGGCACCTTTCACTTTACATTAAAGCACAGCAGTACAGATTTTGCAATAAATGTAGCTATGAAACTGCAAACAAGATGTTGTACAGGCCTGAAAATACAACAAGCTGAAAGCTGTTTCAGCTGAAAACATCAGCAAGAAACACAGAGAAATAAACTCTGGACTCAAAAATAAATTAGTTATCTCAAAATATAAAGGGATTTTAACAGTCTAGATCCAAAAGACCATATAAACCAAAAATTAACAAAACAGCCAACAGTTGGATTTTTTTGCAACTCATTAGACATGTAACACTACACAGAAAAAATAAGCCTACCTTCACTCAAAATTCATTTCCTTACTTACCAGTAGTCACAGATCGCAGCTTATCCAAAACACCATGGAGCCTGAAATAGACAGCAGACAAGGAAGGAAGCAAAAGAGAAAAAGGAGAAATAAAGGACTTTAACTTACATTCAGACTAATAATTTTTCAGAAACCCCCTGCCTTTCCCCCCCTATGACAAGCACCTCAATTATCTAAGGCTTCACTCTCCACCAACCAAAGTATGTTTAAGTTCAAAAGGGAGGCTTAAAGTATGTTGCCTCCAGTACATCTTGCACATGCAGGTAGAGCATTCATCACATCATCTCCTTTTGGCATTTAGTTGGTTTACATAATCAAAGCCAGTACTTCCCACCTTTCACTACAATCAATGGAGTTAAGTAGCAAAAGGATTGATTCAAAAAATCTAAGTTAGAAGCCTAAAGCATAGCCTAAAACTTTACTTTGTATATGGAACTTTAATTACACAGCAGAGTTAAACATAATTGTAAGTATAAACTCAAACAGTATGTAACTCATAGCACGTAAGAGTCTCAGGATTCTTCCAGCATGCTTTGTATCTACCAACAATATCCTCCGAGACATGCTGGTGAGCAAAAATGTTTCAGTGAGGTACCAAATTTGCCCTTTGCTGTGAAAAAGGCACTAAGCTGAAGTAACACAGAAAATTACAGGGCTTTAATATAATAACATTGCTTAAAAATAAACACACATTACAGCAAAAAGAAAGGAAAAAAACCCCAACACTTAAATGCATATCTTACTTGGAATTCAAACCTGATCATACGCAAGTCCATAATTTAGGCTGACTATTAGAAAGGAGCTAAGGAACAAGAACATATTGAAAAGACTGCATGTGAGTATAATGAAGGCTTACACTTGTTCTCCTTGTGAGCTTTCACTAGAACACTCGTCAGCTGAGCTCTGGTGATGCAGATCAGCTTTCACAGTGACCTCAGGATAACTGATCTGACACTTGGTTCAGAGTAAGAAGTGGTGGCCAACCAGCAGGACTGCCAGATCTGTCACAATTGCTGTGAAACTTTTGCCACAAGGCCCAAAATTACCAGCTACAGAGACAAACCAAGGCAGGCAGATCTTGCTGAGTACTGTATTTAACTGATGTTTAAGAATGTAAACATTCTGGGTTGTCTTTAGAAAAAATAAAAGCAAATAAAACTCCCAACTACAATGCTATGTAACACTTTTCCATCAGTCCCCTTACAGGTTACTGCATTGGTTTCATCTTGTCTTCTTTTCCATCCTTCTTCTAACCAATACCTACTTTAGTACCTGATAAAGCACTCTGATATTGAGTATATATATATATATACTCAGTATCATTATACATATATATAACTAAGTCAGTATTCTCATTATATATATATTATATATATATTATTACAGTTAAAACCGTCACTGTGTTTAAAATTTACGGAGGTGTCAAAACCAGCTGGCAGATTAATATCTGCATATAGCCAATACACAATTTTAAATACAGATATATAAAATAATCCTGATTTCTCTGCTGAAATTTGCTTTCTCTGTATTTTTTATTTTTTCAGTGAAGTTTTAGTTTCATTTACAAAGCCATAAAAGTGTTTTCTGCTACACATTATTCTGTCATTTCTTACTGTATATCAGGATTCAGTCAAAACTGTAGTAGAGGAGCTACACCCTCACCCCCTTGTAAATGTCACTGATTTGTCTGATTCCTAAAACTACTATGAGAAAGACAACTGCATGACTTTCTGATACAGTGAATCCCAAAATTTCACCTAGGCAGGCCACAAAAAAGAGGTCCATGCCTAATTGTACTCATTTATTATATTTTTCACAAATGCCAGGAAAAAAATGAAACCTGTGTAAGTAAACTCAAACTATATCCACAGAAGTAACACTATCACCTGGAAATCCATCTGTTTCAATAGTGAATACAGTGAATTGTATTAGCTGGAACTGTTTTTCATTTTTTGTCAATATGATTTCATAACATAGCCAACTTCTAAAATGTTTCTCTCTGCTATTTAATAATAGAAAACTTCTTAGGACCTAATTACATAGAAGAAATATTGAAAGTTAATGTAACCTGTCAGAATGAAAATGTCAAAGAAAGCAAATAGAAAAATAAGAAAAATTGTAATAGTTCTCTCATCTATACAAAACAAAATAATGCTCCTTAAAGCTCTGTTATGTAGGAGATTCAGAAATGAGATTAACTTGAAAAAATACACAACTCTGAAAGCAACAAAAATCTCTAGAGTCAAATGTCCGAAATGTGGATTTACTTACAGTTTTCTACTGTAAAACAAATTCAGTATTAGAAAATGCATGAGAAATGCAATGGCTAAGTTTGTCATGCAGCATGGAATAAATGAACTTGCATTGTCAGGAGCTGACAGTAGAGTTGAAGTGTTGCTAACTTATCCTGCTCACAGTAATTCTGAGGTTCTACTTTCAGTTTTTAGAGATGCGTGGTGGTAATAAATAAATAGCCTGAGAGGTGGGAATATCTAAGCATCTGGTGCTAAGCCTTGTCAAAGACAGTATACGGAATTAGATCCACTGCTCATCTGCCCTGATATAGTAATTCCCATGCACAACAGCAATCTGAAGCACTGTTAGCATATGTTGTGGTTTTAGTAGAGGGGAGCTTCTTCCATTGTGAGTACATAACGCTTAAAAGCAAACAAATTGGTCTTTTACATCTAACTGCAGTGAACAATGCTCTCATGCTCAGAGTGGGTTTTGCAGGAATAATTTTAAGTCAACCTACAGCCCTCACTTACCTGAGCACTTCATTCCCAAATCTGACTGGCTTGCAAACAAACAACTTAAGTCCTCTGCAATTTAACTATCACCTCAAATGCCTAACTGCTGACAGACTAAAGCTAATTTACTTGTTACACATGGAAAGTAAAAGTTTTGATTAAGGCAAATTACATAATGGGAAGATAAATAACTTTTTTAAATGTCAGGTGTCACTCATAGAAAGCAGTCCTGGACTACTGATAAGAAGTGTGACAAGCAGCTTGCAAACATACCAGACAGTAAACCTGACAGTATTGTTTCCAAGGAAAAGGGAAAGGTCTTCTGTCATCTGCTCTTGACTCTTCTTATTGGCCACCATAACCATAATATAATCAGGGAGCTCTTCATCTGATTGAAATAATAGAAAGAGAAATATGTTGTTTTAAAATATAATAAGTCATGGAAGACATAGCAAACATCTTTAAATGTGTAACCAATTTTTTTTCTGTTTTACTATAAAGACTCTGCAGGCAGAGGATTAAGTTAAGCAAATTAACAAGACTTCCATTTCCTCTGAGGTTCAATACAACTCTGATCTACAAGAGACAATAAAAGATCACCAACTTCACCAGAGTGTAAACTGAAGATCAACGTATTTAAAAAGAGAGTAAACAGAACAGAAAGAAGAACAAGATAAAAGAAAGCCACTCTGCTGCCTATGTACTTTTTCTGGAATACCAGCAAACATCTACAATATTCATCACCTCAAATATTGCCAAAGACAGCACCTTATCCTTGTCAAATTTCCTTTAGGTACAAAAATGAAACAAATAAACATTTCTGATACGTGCATTAAACAAATCAAAATGTATTAACTTCCAGATTTTCTACCTACAAAAATAAAACAAACCAGCAACCTCAAGAGTGAATTTCTATTCTGTACTGTATGCAATTTCATACACAGTGGGAAACCCACTCCCTTGCACACAACGTACTCCCACTCATCAGAATGGATAGGAAGGTGCTTAGAACCCAATGTTAACACAATAAGCGTTTGGTGAGTTTGCTGTTTGGCTTTTCACTCTGGCCTAGCTCTGGCCTCTGCTGAAGGACTGACTGGCACAATTGCTACTTGAAGGCATTAGTTGTGCTTCTTGAGCACAGACTTCATTTTAGTTTAATCAAACACCTCATGCTCTCCAATGCCACTCCATGGCATGGCATGAACATAACAACAGTAAGTGAAAACAGCTGGGAAATACACTTCAAATTATGAATTTGAACCAAGGCACTAATACAGCTGTGCTTATTTAATCAAGCTAAGACAGTACACAACACTAAAAAGGCCTGAAAAATTAGAAATATAAATCAAAATCCAAATGAATTTCCTTTCTTCTATGTCTGTGTACACTGTAAATAACTTATCTCTACCCTAGACTACAGAAATAACATTCACGCATTGCACCTGCACTACCACTACTCAATTATCCCAACATAACCCCTTTGTAGCTTGAACCCTAACTTGGTTTTGGTGGCTTTTTGTTTGTTTGGGTTTTTGTTGTTGCCCCTTTGTGTTTGGGGGTTTTTTTCAGTGTAAACTACAAGTTGCACAAGATGGATTGATGTTCAGACCTAGGAAGTCAGAATGAATTTTATTTATTGGTCAAGCTACTTTTAAACGTGATAAGCTCTTTAGATGGTTCAACACATGATAAAGTAAAGAAGTATAGATATAGTTTTAAGTATAAATAAAAACACAAGTTAGCACAATTACCTCTAACAGTATGACAGAAGAAGGAAAGAAACTTTCTCAGTACCTGTGTTGGCTTATGCCAACTTAAACTGCATGTGAAACTACAGCCTTTTGAAAATTTTTGTAGCTGATGAATAATTAACTGTCTTCATTTTGCTTCAAATATATGAGTATTTCCTTTGTAAGCTCTACACAACAACTAAGTGTCAATGTATCTTGTTGTAGAAGACCCTTCAAGAGAATAGAATGAACAGATGAAACAAAATCATGGTTCTTGTGCAGAGGCTAGGATGAGGAAGAACCAATTTTTTACTCGTTTTGGAGAAATGGAGATTTTTTCAAAAATATTACTTGAAAAGTTGTCCAAAATACTATAGTCAAGAAAAGAAACCTGAAAAATCACAGAAATCTGGAAACAGTGGTTTAAAGAGAAAAAAGAGGCCAAAGCAAGACAGACTTGACAATAAAGAATACAAAGTTATTTAAAGAAGTTCAGAAGCTGACTGGGAATAAACTGCAGACAATGTGTGCTGATCCTGGGAATACAGAAAACCTGTCCTCTGAATACAAGAAACAGAAGGAAAACAAAGAAAGAATAATCAGTCATAGCTGGAATCAAAGATGGCCAGTATTCTACCAGCATGTTAGTATTAGAGACAGGAAAGATATTTTTTTCAGGAATACAGGAAAAAGCAAAGAATCAAGGACTGAGAAACTCAAACGTGCAATGATGGTAAAAAAACCCAACCAAACAAACAACAAAAAATGAGTTACTTAAAAAGACAAACTTTGAGATGGTGAAAATGATGACTTTACAATTAAAAAGTTCTAAACATGGTTGCTTGGCACTAGTTGAATTCAGAAGGTCAGCTTGTAGGTAACTCCCTTCTAGGGCGCCAATACATTTCTCCATAAATACAATGCCTCCCTTGAAATAGGAAAGAAGATGAATTCAGGCTCAAACTACAAACTTGGAACTCGGCCCTGCAACTCACAGGAACTCTAAATTATGGCCTCAATTCCTTTTCTTCACCTGAAATTCTAGAAGCATCACAGACAACAACAATGCAATTGCAGGCCTGAGGTATCTTGTTTCCAACAGAATGCTGCGTTAAGTTACCAACTTTTACTGCTGCAGAAAACAGCTGCTCTAAAGTGCAATATCTACTTAATTCTGGATTCAGAAAAAACAAACAAACCCACAATCCCACAGATGTTCACAATGCTCACCCCTCCTGTCACAAACTGAAATAAAATCTCCCCCGCCTCTATTATTCAGATACATGTATTTCATCATTAGCTCAATGTAGCTCTCAGTCTTCCCCTTAACAGTCAAGCTCTTGCATTTTAAAGGTTTGTCCTACATAATGTTTCTAACATAGCCTTTTAATTTCCTAAGCCAGTCCTTCATCTTTGTCCTCCTAATTTCGACAAACACCTCACCCTCAATTCAAGAGCTGTTAAAAATATGCCTAAGAAAGACTGCTCCCATCTCAGAGTGGTCACAGCTAGCTGCTGCTGTATTTGCACGGCTATTGCTTTACATGTTTCTCCTAATGCTTCAAAGAAATTTCCTTAGATATTCACATCATGTTTTTCTTTCAAAACCCTTGTCACCATTTCTAAAGGGGAAGACTATGAGACTGACTTCTTAGTTATTTGCTTTTAATTCTTCATATACTGATGTTCACATAGTGCTTCCTCTTATGCTTAGACTATAATATTTTGTGAAGCATGTCTCTCTCTTTCTTACTAGTCCAGCACTTCAGGCAATTCTTCTCATGTTTAAGGCTTCTGTATGCAGTAATACAAGTAACAGTAAGTTCCATTAGCTAAGCTGTTTTTTTCCTACATAACAAAAATGATCTAGAGAAGATTGCTAAACACATGGCAAAACTTACCAACGTAAGCCCCCAGCTCCTGTAACTTTCCTTTTATAGCACCCTAAAAAATAATGAAATATTATTTAAGGGATGGATCAACAAAGTATTTCTAACCGCAAAGAGGTGGGAGGCTTGGCAAAGCTTTTTCATTAACCGTTTGAACGCATTGGTTTAACATGTTAACTTTTCCTATTCTCTACTGCTCAGGATAGGAACTTTCTGACAGCGAGGGACTGAGAGCAGAGTAACGGAATTTCACCCTCTCTACCGTATATCCGGCAGACCAGTTCCTGGCGCTGCTACACAACCTCCAACTCCCAGCTGCCCTTTTTTAACCAGAGACCACCCAGACTCACAAGGTGCAAAGAAAACGAATCTAAGATGGTTTGATAAAAAGTCATTCCCGGCACAGCAAGGAAACAGAAACCTGCCAGGATTTCCAAACTGCGACTGCCGAGCGGCAGCCGCTGACAGGTGGCGGGGGCTCACACCCGGCCAAGCTGCGCGCCCCGCAGGCAGCTCCGGGGCCGGGCGGGCTCTGCAGGGCGACGGCCGCAGCCCCGGGGCAGAGACGGCACTGGGCAGCTGCCCGTCGGGGGACGGGGGTGCCCCCACTCCGCTTTCCACAGAAACGATTCTCTGGCTCCCGCCCCTCCCCGAGGAGTCCCGAGGCCGAAGGACCCCGCCGCCAGTAGCTGTGACGGGGGGGCCGGCAGGACCCCGGTGCCTCAGTCACCGGCCGGGCCTGCCCTCACCAGCGGGCTCGGCCTCCTGCCGCGGGCGGAGGGAGCGACCCGGCTGCTTCTGTCTCACCCGGATCTTGCGGCTGATCTCGGTGCCGATCTCCATGGCCGCGCCGAGCCGCCCCGGCCCGCCCCGTTCCCCGCGGCCCCGGGCCCGGCTCCCNCCGCCCCGCCCCGCCCCGCCCCGCACACCGCACCGCCCCACACCGCGGCGGGACCCCGGGGCAGAGCATGTACAGGCGTCGGTCCCATACAGGGCTGAACGGGTGCGTGCCCAGGGCCTGCTCCTGGTCACCCGAGCGGCTGACTTGGGTAACTGTGAATGCCGTCACAACAGCTACAAGTTATTTTAATATTAATGCTCTTTCCCAAGAACTATACAAATTAAAGATTCCGTTATCTGTTAAAAACCAAATAAATTATGGTATAGCCATACACCAAGTATGCAAGTAACTTTTAATGCCACACTACAGCTATATAGGTTTCCTGGTGCCCGCCACAGCCACTTATCACCTCCCTTTGTCAGCAGGGCAGGAGAGAGAAAATGTAACAAAAAGTCTTGTGTTGAGGAGACGACAGGAGACACCAGTCACCGGTTATCGTCTGGGACAAAACAGACTTGGAGAAATTAGTTTAATTAAATAAAAATCAAATCAGAGTAGGATAATGAGAAATAAACCCAAATCTTAAAACACCTTTCCCGCACCTCTTCCTTCTTCCTGGGTTTAATTTTACTCCTGATTCTCTGTCTCCCCCAACACAGGGGAAAGGGGATGGGGGTTACGCTCAGATCTGTTGTCTCTGACATAGCTTCCTTCTCTCCTGCTCCCAGTAGAAACAGTCTACCACAAAGACTGTATACTCACTGCTCCAGTGTGAGTCCTTTTCACGGGCAGCAGTTCCTCACAAACTGCCCCGCCATGAGTCCCTTCCATGGGGTACGGTCAGTCCTTCAGGAACAGGAAGTTCCAGTGCGGGTCCAGTGCGGGACCCCCACAGAGTCACAAATCCCGACAGCTAACCTGCTCCAGCCTGGGCTCGTCTCTTCACAGAGACGCAGGTCCTGCTAGGAGCCTGCTCCAGCACGGGTTCACAGCCTCCAGGCATCCACGTGCTCCAGTGTGGGGTCTTCCAGGGGCTGCAGGTGGGTCTCTGCTCCCCCATTGACCTCCATGGGCTGCAGGGGCACAGCTGTCTCTCCATGGTCTGTACCACAGGCTGCAGGGGAATCTCAGCTTCTGTGCCTGGAGCACCTCCTGCCCCTCCTTCTGCACTGACCTTGGCTCCTGCAGAGCTGTTCCCCTCACACATTTTCTCATTTTTTTCTCTGGCTGAAATCTGCTTCTGCACAACAACTTTTCTACTTTTCTTAAAACTGTCATCCCAGAGGCGCTAACCGTGTTGGTGGTGGGCTTGGCCTTGGCTAGTGGAGGTTCCATCCTGGAGCTGGCTGGCATTTTCTGTATCAGACATGGAGGAAGCTTCCAGCTGCTTCTCACAGAAGTCATCCCTGTAGCCCCTCCACTACCAAAACCAGCCACACGCCCCCAATACAAGCATCTCCTGGTGTTACTGCCAAAGGGATCAGTTGCAGAGGAGGAAGAACTATGGTGGAGAAAAGCCTACAAGGTAAAGATAATAGTAAGCAAAAAAGAAATAATGTTCGATGCAAACTATTTATCTTTTGCACCAATGCCCCAGATTAATTTCAGCTGATTTAGTGAGTAGTACCATTATAGAAAGCCCAGCCTACAGATAAAGGGTGTTTTACAAGTAATACCACTGGTTAAAATAAACTCCAGGCATTGTCGTTAACAGCTGTATTAATCCCTTTCTGCATCACTGTTCCTAATATAAATCAAACATCATACAGAGATAGCTTAGACTAATTATTGCTAATGATCTGAGCTGTTTTCCTGACTCCACTAATAATATAGTGATGTTATAGTGATAGGGAACCAATAACAAATTAGTTTAATTTCATCATTCCATTTTAACCTATAAGAGACACATTTTACTTTCTTAAAATTTCAAATATGTTGTACTATGTTGTATTATTGGAAGAAGAAAAATAATTATTGCAGTACAGAAACAAGAATTAAGTCTATTTCATAAGTAAGAGATTTACTTTAGAAAGAGATTCTGTGTTTGAAAAAAGTTTCCTTTGCAAATAATAACAGGGGCTCATTGCTACAAGTTCAGCACTACATTCTGTGTAGGAAAACTGCCTGTTTAATTCTAAGAGGGAAATTCTATAACCTTAATTAGTTACTTAGCAGAACTTGTTCAACACTTTACAGTGCCTTGTAAATAAAAATGAATCTTGCACACATGAAATTGCAGGCTTCAAGCATGTAATAGACATATGGTATGGTCATTTTTCTAGCACTCCTCTCTACTACCATCAAAAATATATAATGATGCATAAAGATCCACCCATATCTTGTTTTTTTCACAAATAAGAAATAGAATGATGAAAAAACAGGAAGGCTTCAGAAGCAAAATGTGATTAATAAAGTGAATTCGTTTAGAGAAAAGCTTTCAGATTTAGAATTAGAGATATTCTGACTTTTCAGTTCATGAAGTTACTATTTTGTATAGTGTAAATTAAGATATTTTTCCACATGACTTCTTCATTGTTTCAGCACTGTGGGAAAGCCCCTTTAACTAGCAGTTTCTGGATTAGCTTGCCTGTGTTTTTATCACAAATAGGTAACTCTCCACTAGGCTGAGGAGTATATACTTGCATACCACTTTTCTGCCTGGAGGGTGGCTGATTCTGCTTTCTGTTTGGCTTGCTTCCAACTTTCTGTTTTACTTTTAGTCAATACAAAGACCTGCTGCTAGAGAGATCCTGAAGAATTGAAATAAGGTGAATATTTGCGTCAATTTCCACCTATTGGCTGAAACATGCAAACTGCAATCACATATTTAAACCAAGATGAAAAAAACCCCAAACGAAAAACCAGCCTTCTTAAAACCTGTCTCAGAAGGGAGCATGTCTCCCTTTTTATGAGAAAAAATTAGGTTTATCCCTGTTTCACTATGGGCAGGCCATATTCAACTCAATGGGCAGAAACTTTCCTTTGTACCTATAGAATAAGGGGTGCAAAACTCAGCTGTGGGATATTATTTGTTTCCTCATGTAAACTTCAACAACAGAATAAAGAGTATGGCAAAAATGATATCAAGAACCATGAATGTCATGAACGCTGACGAAGGCTTAAAGGGGGAAACAGAAGCTCAGTATTGTGCCCTCAGGTAATGGCTCTGCATCTTATTGATGTGTCTTTATCCAAGTCCATCACATGTTCATGGATGCCTTTGTCTCTTTGTCCCTTTTATTAGAGTTGATAGTTGGAGCAAAGCAGGTAATATAGAGCTGGTGAGATGAAAAAAATGAGGTAGGGCAAAATGGAGAAAGTGAAGAAAAACACAAACTTGGGACACAAACTGGGGTTATAAGAAGAAAAAAACATTATTTGTGAATAAAAATGTGATGAGCTTCAAAAGAAGAAGTAGGCTGCAGAGGAGCATATTGACAATGTCCTAGCTGTCTCTTTTAAGACGAGGTGTTGTCTTTAATGTAAATGAGAAGAAGGAAAATGCAGCAAGAACTAACTATGGAAAGCAAGGAAAGTCTATTAAATACAAGTTCTAGGCAGGGAATCAGGCAGGAAAAGGGTGTGATGAAGAATTAGAATATGAAATGTGACAGATAAGAGAATTCAGACTTTGTTTCCAGTACGAATTGTTTAGAAATAGGAGGGGTTGCCTCTGTAACCCTGAATTTTCACGGCTTGGATTTTTCCTACATTGTATCAATCAGTTTTCTCCAGCAAGTAACTGCAGTTCTGTCCTCCAGCAGACGCCTTTAGAAAAGGGTATCCATTTAGCTTAGTTCAAGGTTAGTTTATTTTACTCAACGTAAGATTCCCCCAACTCATCTTGTATATATTGCTTATGGATTACTCGTCATAATTATGGCTGATGTATGGAGGGGGAATAAAAAGAGATACTCCTCTGATCTTGGGAAAGACGATTGTGTCTAGGGGAAATAACTCAGAAGAATTCATTATAGTGCAAAATTACCTACATATTTCAGCTGAGATTAGTGTCCTCATGAGCAACTTGCTATTTGCATAGTTGACCTGCAGGTTAGACCTGCTAAGACAGTAGCATGTTTGTGCACTTTACATTACCAAAACACTTTCTAGGTTTTACAGTTGTTAGTCAGCGTTCACATACTCACTTTACCTTTTTCCTCATCCCTGACTGGTTCCGAGTTTGTATGTACTTCTGCCTGGGTCACTCAATGTGGAGAGCCATAATATTCCAAATTGCATGCAACAGTTGTTGATTTCATGTGCACACAAACACATGGAGGTCTTAATATACTTGTGAGACTGGAGCAGAGCCCCTTGCATGGTGCTTGCATTAGTTAAACACTGTAAATATTCCTGTATTTATATGTGTTTAAAGCTTGCTAAGACAGTTGTTATTAAGGGTATAATTTCTACTGACATCTTTGGAAATTTTTAGCCCAGACAGGGACTGAAAGATCAGTGTTTAGTCTGCATTTTTTTTGCTGTGTATCTCACCAACAGCTGAAACTTTGCAAGGACATAAATGTATGTGCATAGGTCATTTGGTAAGGCACATAGGCATTAAACCTTGAAAATATTTCCAGACTGTGTGAAAACAAGACCAACACAATTTTGGTAAGATATTTGCCTTAATTGGAAAGGCTTAAAATAAATGATCATATGATTAAAAAAAGCAAGGATTGCCTGCTATTTGTTGTAACCCCTATTTCGGTAGTGCCCCTGTAGCCGGAGAAGCAGCTGTTCATTGCTGACATTCTCCCTGCCAGGCATTCCAACTCTCTGAGGTAATGGGCTACAAGCATACGGGCCTTCGCTTTAATTCTTTCAGCGTATCCTTCCGCATGGATAGAGCGAGGGGAACGCCTCCAGGAAAAGAAATTAAATGCACACACACAGAAGCAGACAGGGACGACCGATTTGAAAATATTCCCGAGAACGCAATTTGCGCTCATGCGGCACAGCGTCATATGAAAGAGGCCGCCTGAAGAGCTGGCTGGCACAGGTTTACTTTGTTATAGTATTTTCTTCCACCCCCCTGCTCTTTACCCAGTGGAATGATATCCAGAGCAAGTTTTTTGAGACAGGAAGTGAGGAATGTTTTCACTATGAGTGATCTGAGAAGAAGGTGGGTTAGCCGAGATAGCAGCTGTTTCAGACAAGAGGAACACAGTAAGTCAGTTCCCGAGGAATACAGATGAGATGGCTCCGGGAGAAGAAGTATTGGAGCGCTGGGGGCTTTTTTCTGCTACACGTATGTGAAAGGAGACCCGGTGTCTTTGGATCGCTGTGCAAGGTAAGGGGAAAACAGCGGGCACAGTAAAAACATAGCGGGTGATCTTCTCTGTGTGTACCGTAAGGCTGAAGAGTTTCAACCATTTACTTTTTGAAAAGTAAAGGCTATGGGACTGTGCTTCTGGAGATGGGGGAAGTTTGAGATATGCACTTACTGCTGCTCTCTCAGTCCAAGAGTCATGTCAAAGATTAACTGGTAAAACGAGGAGAGGGTGGAGTATTCTGATTATTTTTTTGGCTGCCCAAATATTTCTGAAATAAATATATGTATTCCAAGAATGTGAAGTAATAGGAGCCCTTTTACACCATCATATATTGCAGTTTTATTTTGAATACAGTCATTAATGCAGGCTATTTAAATATATTTGTAAAATAAAATGCTAATAATTGAGGGGGGAGTGGGAGGTGAAGGTAAAGGAGAAAGACACCACAGTGCTCAGTAATCACACATTAGTCATGGCCATGTTGCCGAAATTCTAATGTAGCATTTTTGAAACTACAGGTTTCTGTTGAAATAGAAAGGTACAAAGTTTGGCCACTAAAGATATTTTTAGTTGTTGCATAAAAATTCCAGGCTTGGTAAAAAAAGGCTTGTTATTGTAAAGGTCATCAGCAGGATTTGTAACTCCTCGCAGTATGTAGTCATGAGTTTTTGCTAAAGTAGCTTAAAACAATGCAGGTAGGTCTGAATTTAAAGTAATGCAGCAGGCAAATTTCAGAGCACCTCGGACTGCAGAATGCACAGCTGCTGAACAAAACCAGCACAGCTGTGTTTGCAAGAACTACACATGGCTAGCAGTAGAAGATCCTGAATGATACCCCACTGTTATACAGAAAACTTGCCTTAATTCTACAATATTTATTATATATTAGGATTTTTTTTAATTGATCTTTTGTGACTTGGTCTGAAAGTTAATTACTTAAGTTTTTCTTGTTATAAATGGATTTCAGAAGTCATGAAGATTATGTCAGACATACTAAAATGAAATAATTTAGGGTAAATGTTCAGTGGAGCATTAAATGCAAACAATGGATCATAACCTGGAGAATGCTTATGGCTGGCACATTCTGAAACTCCTGCTCTAAACTTCCTTTCTACATTTGCATTGCTATCTGTTTGCATAGTGAAAAAACTGAAAGTCTGAGGTTGCCTCATGTCATCATTAGCTGGTTTGGAAATTTCACCTGTCAGATTAGCCTCTGGTTAGTGATTTTTATTGTTTTCCATGCTCTCAGAATACTTTTTTAGGGGTCTTAATATGGGCATAAAAGATTGAAAGTCTTTCACATTCAATGGTACTCCATAAAACTTGAGATTAAAATACTTCTGTATTTCAGACTGTAACTTTCAGAGAGGAGTAAATTGGTTTCTCTCATTGCTGTAGCACCAAAGAAAACTCCTAACTGTGCAAAGAATGTATTGGAAAATGGGCCTCGGGGACGTGAGTTGAGGTCAGCCAGCCAAAAGTTACTCTGCCAGGAATAAACCCAGTGCGAGAATCTGCTGGCAGTGGACAGGGGACTAAAAGCTTCTGTCTGTAGAGCATTCCCTGCATGCTGTTCAAGCAGGGCTGGATTTGGAGGATCAAAGTGCAGAGCGAGTAATAAAGTGAGGATTCCCTCTGTATCCCTAAATTTTTCAGGGAAACCTTTTGTTATCTGTTGTTATTTATTCTCCAGCTGCACCCAAAATTAAATTAGTTGGTGTTTGGGTGAGGATTGTTTTCTCAATCAGCTAAGATTTTAGGTGGTATCTGTTGAGGATGGGGATTGTGTAGAACTGCTTCAAGATTATCAGAAACAATGTCATGAAATATGCTTCTGGTCATTCTTTGGAGTAGGGTTGCAAAGATGTCATTGAGGAAAAATGCCATGCTGCCTCCTCTTTCTCCCCATTTTAGGCCTTTACTATCTTTCCACCTTCCTTTCTTCTTTGTGGTGCTGCTGGCTGGGGAGTAGGGATTTTCAGCCTAAAGAGTTTGTGGTTATGTTGGATAAGTTTCTAGGTGGGTATATAAATGTCCAAGGAGAATGTGGTATCTGTTTGTTTACAGTTATACCTTTGAGTTTAAAAACAGGTGTGCTAGGAAGACTACTTCTTCCGGTTCCTCCATTCCAAAGAAATGCATATCCTCACGTTCCTCCTGTCTGGTCGTCCTGAGAGTCCTCAGAAATCAATTTGTGCCTTTTAATATGTGCTACTAATACATGCCAACCTGGAAAAAAAATTAGAGAAGTAGGCGTCTGTTTTCTTTCCCCATTCCGTGGGGGCGACACTGCCACTAGAGGTGCACAGGCAAAGCTCCCTGCCCGCGCAGCCGGCGGCGAGAGGAAGCGGCGTAGCGTTGTCCCGGGCCGCGGCGTTATCCCGGGCGGCGGTGCCTGTCCCGGGCCGCGGCGTTATCCCGGGCGGCGGTGCCTGTCCCGGGCCGCGGCGTTATCCCGGGCGGCGGTGCCTGTCCCGGGAGCAGCACCGGGGTCTCTCCCGCCGCCGCCCAGCACAGCCCGGCCCGGCCCAGCCCAGGGCAGAGCTACCGCCCCTAGGGAATGGCATCCCTGCCCAGGGCAGCGGCGTGGGACGGGTGATCTCCAAGGCGCCTTCCAGCCCTTCCAAACCTTTCCGTGGCGCTGTGACAACTTTCAGAGACTGGGATGCGTGCGCTAAGAAAACACTTGGAGAAAGGCAAAGCTTGGAATGGAGTTGACAGGAGAGGAGGCGTGACGGTGTTTGCAGAAGGTAGGGAAATGGGTGGTTACGTGTAGTCTGGGTAAGAGTATGTTTTTCAAGGAAAAATTAGAAAAGAAATAGTTCTCAGAACTCACATGCTCTCCTGGTGAGGCAAAGCATAACCTGAAGCATCATACAGCAGCTTAGCATAAGAAATAATGGTACAGCTTGCTGTAATCCGTGGAAGGTTAGAGGAATTGCACTTTGTCTGGTAGGAAATGGCTAAGGTGTGAGTTTTAATGCCTCTCTTGCTTTTCTCTTTTTCCTCTTCATCATTTATGGGGCTTGATCTTGTGTTTAATCCAACAGCAGGTAGTGGCTGAGGCCACACTGAAAAACAAGCCAGATTGCTGGATCTGCTCTTAAAGAAAATGTCTTTGTTCAGTGTTACAAATACTTCAGGCAATTCAGATTTCATAGACATATTTTATTTAAATACCGATTCAGTTTATAAATACTTATTTTAAGACATTGCAGTCACACCTGATTAGGACTCATTATTCACTTGCGAGTTTAAAAAAAAAGACATCAACTTGCCAAAACCCAGTGTCGTCTGTGGAAAAACCAGAAACTCTGGTACTCACTTCGTTATTTGAATACATAACAGCCCTGCATTTTGGAAAGGTAGACTGATTATTTAGATTTAGAAAAAATATACATGTTATTTTTCCCATGTTACCATTCCCCTTTCAGTCAAAGTATTTCTGATTCTTGTATTTCTTTTTCTCTTTTGTTCCTTGCTAGGACTCCAGTGGATGTCTCTTCTTGTCTCTTGGTGGAAAACTTGCTTGGCTTTAATGGATACTGCTGCTGCAGGTTGATCCCTGGAGACTTTACAGCTCCTTACCTTTTGAGAGGAGGTAACTTCTCATCCCCTCTCGAGGTCTCAGTGGTAGTAGCTCTTTATAACTAACCATCTCTGCGGGAAGAAGAAGATGCCTCTACCTTTTGGGTTAAAATTGAAACGAACTCGACGTTACACGGTATCCAGCAAGAGTTGCTTGGTGGCTCGTATCCAGCTGCTCAACAATGAATTTGTGGAGTTCACGCTGTCGGTGGAAAGCACGGGCCAGGAAAGTCTGGAAGCAGTGGCTCAGAGGCTGGAATTGCGGGAGGTAAGCGAGTTGTCAAGTGAAGGCATCGCTTTAGTTTCTGGTGCTAGATGGCCTGTGTGGTAAATCCTTGCCATGTAGGGCAATCAGCTTATTTACTGGAGCAGCTATCGTGTGTTCTCATTGTTTCTTCACCTTCTGGTCTTTATAGGGACTTGGATTGTTCCAAAAGAGTTGCAAACTTACGTTACAGAGCTTAAGGAATGTCCGAGGGGAGGAAATGTGAGAAGTGTCTGTGAATAAAAGCTTAGAATGATAAACAAAGCAACGGTTTTTTAAATGTGACAATGCTGAAAATTCTGTTTCAAAAAACCCACAAAGCAAGAAAATAATTCCTACCTAAGCAACATGGGTAAAAACTACAGCAAGATTTGAGTCATAAGACAGCCTGCTATTTGTGTGCATGTATTTTTTTTTTTTTCTGATGGATTAGTGCCGTGAAAAGAATCTAAAGCACAAAATGTGGTAAGTGTACCAGTGACCAACTGTTTGTCTTGCTTGTTTAAATACCACAAATATATTTGCAGACTCTGTCTTGGAACTCATATATAGTCATATAGATTGAGTGCTGGCCTTATGATGAGACCTGGTTTGTGCTAGTTGAATATGTAAATATCTGTTCAACCTACTTTTTCCCCAAAAATTCCTTACTTGATATTTTGAAAGAATCTTTTGGAACTGAAATTTACTCTTCCACACATTTAGTGATTATTCCTACACCTTCTGTGTTGAGCAAATTCCTTCTGAAATGCTAAGCTTTGAAATGTTAATAGAAATGTACACAGATGACTAAAATATGAACCAGCGTCATTATTTTATAAAATTGTTGAGCACAGGTGGTTTGAATGCGGTGTTTGAATGCTCTCAATCCTGTGTGAACTGACATTTCCCCCTAGAGTCTCAAAAGGTTTAGTTGAGTTCATTTTGTAGTCATTGAACTGTGATTGCATGTGCACTTCTGGGGAGCAGGAGAGAGAAAACTAGTGCTGTAAGTTTAGTGTTGTTAACATTTTTCTGAAAAATATGTTTTATTCTGTTGTGTGATCTGCCATAGAATGACCCTTTGATTATGGGATTCAAATACACGATGAAAACCCTGGGCTTATGTAACCAAAATATGAGTAATTGTGAAAATAATTAATAATAAATATTTGCATTTAAAACTAAGATCTTTTAAAATGTTATCTTTTCATTGTCAAGCAATGGCAACTGTTGGTAACTTTGCTCAAATATTGAGAAAATATGTTTAGAACTCAATCCTGCAAACATTTATTACCTTAGACAATACGCATTACTGTAGGATTCCTCAGTTGTTTTCAGAAATGCTTTTTACTTTTTCTGTTTGGAGAATAATAAATAAATGAAATAGACATGAACCCTATAAGGGCCTGTTTATTGTGGTTGTTTTCAATTGCAATATGCATTCTTTCTTGTGGAGTCTCCAAATAGATGTAGCTTCTAAGTCACAGAAGGTATAGAATTTTTACTGTTTGCAGAATGCAAAGGCTTTGTCTTCCTGAATGATGACTGCTAGCTTTTATTGAACTAGTCACAGAGCACTGGAGATGCAGGTTTTTTCAGCTATTCTTCATTATCTCTTCCTTTGGAACCACTCCTAAGAACCTTTTTAAAAACAAAAAAAAAAAAGAGAGCAAGAGATGCAATTCCCTCAATTAAGAGTCATATATCAGACTAAGGGAGTTGACAGTACACTATTGAACTCTGAGCAGATTCCTTCAGTCATGCATTCTTGCATGGATTATTTTGGCAGGAAAATGTGTTGCAATAAAAAGGAATGGAAAATAGGGATATAAATTACTTTCCAGAGCTTGCATTCAAAAAATGTTGTTCTGCCTTTAAATAGTCAGATTTGCCAAGCAGATACTGGGTCATTCCTGACTGCTTGCTTAGTAGAAAGTTTTCAGAAAGAAAAATGTGTTCAGCACTTTTCTTGAATCTGCAAAAACAACTTTAGTCTTTGATACAGCCTTAAAGCATGAAGGTGAATTCTAAGTGTTAAACATGAAAGTATGACTGTTTATTTGAATGCTGAGACTCGGGACCATGCTCAAATCCAAGGTATCAGTTTCAGATTACTGTATATGGCCTACGCAGTTAGGACAAGCAGCTCCCAGGCATCTTCAAAACAGTTTATTGCATGAGGCATTAGGGGAATCTCTACCATTTTTTACACATTCGGTGGTAACATTTGTAAATACCTCTGTGGTGTAGAATGGAATTATTGAATTTGGACAGTGAACTGAAATATTTTTAATGGTGTGGCATCTTTTAAGATATTTATTTTAACAGATCTTTATGTAAATGAGTAATCTTCAAATTATGCATTGCATAACACTGTTTGTCTTTTGATTTTCCAATTAATACTTCTCAATTTCCAAGTTGTATACTAGTATGGACACATAGTTAGCATTTAGGAAGATTTTTGTATGTTGGCACTTTTATTTTTTACTGAATGGTAAACTTTATAGAAATGTGAAATGAATTCATTAAACTAAGTATCTTCTGGTATTCCTAGAATGTGACTCATCAGGAATGAGTATGTAATCCAGCTCTCTTAAACTGAGGAACTGGGGAAAGAAGCTAAAGAGAACAGTGAACATAAGTTGCTTACCCTTTGTAGCATGGTCTGTCTTTCATCCTGTGAGAGAACTATAACAAAACTTCATTTATGAAATAAGCTGTTACAGAAAACCTTTCTGGAATCACAAGTTTTGAAAAACTGCTGAGAGCTCTGCTGGTTAACTACCTTAAGAAGTGTGTGCAATGGTGCTAATCTTGCATCTAGGGCATGAGAATGCAAATGGAATCCTTGAAAATATAGAGATTTTTAGAGCATTGTAATATAGCTAGGTATATTGGCTAACTAAGTTTGGCAGGAGATGTTATAACTGGTGTCTTTCTCTTGTTGATTTTTCTTTTTTTTTGCTTTTCTAATAACACTTCTAAACCAGAGAGAAGGGGCAAATTCTGCTACTGTATACAAGCAGAGTCTGACTTAACTGCGGATATGTGGTGGAGTACAAGTATGAGAACCAGTGGCAGGGAACTTCTGTAGAGAGTATGTGCTGTGCATATGAAAGTTCCTGTGTTTGTTTTGGACATGTGTAGGAAAAGGAACTAAGGTTATCTGGATCCTGAATAACTTCAAAGTTCTGAAACAGTGCTCCGGAAATGCTTGAACTATGCGTAAGACTTTGCTCTGAATTCTAAAACATCAGTTCTCTTTTGGAGAAAACACAAAACATTGTGATGGTTTCTTGAATGTATTTTGCATATGAAAAGAGTGGTTTTAAAATAAGACCAAGTGCAACCATATTCTTATGTCTATATGTATCAGTAACCATATTGGCTGACAAATAAAAGTTGGGCGACGCTGTGACAGAGGGGTCACTAACACAGTTATGTTTATGTCTTGTATCAAAGTCTGACAACATTTTAGTTGGTGTTTGCAGAAATAAGAGGAGAAGCAGTGCTCGTAGTTGAAGTGCTGAGGTTGTCTCGGAACCAAATTTTCCTTAAAAGTAGGAAAGGAGAAATTGACACGGAGGAATGTACATAAGAATGGAGATTTTTCCTTATGTAATCTGCTAAGTTTAAAAGATGCTACTTTATTGAAATGCAAACTTGAATCCATCTAAAACATATATTAATTATAAGAGTGTGATATTATAATTTAGGAACCAAGATAAATTGAAGGACAGAGCAGTCAGGCAAAAATCAGTAACTGCCTCAGTGCAATTATTGTAGTTCTTCCTTTCTCTGCAGAAAAAAAGATATACATTCAGGTAAAGGGTTTGTACTCAGTCTCATTATACTGAACAGCACAAAATTAAGGTTTTTCCATGAAAACATTAGTGGCAATTAGGAAGATTTGCCCCTGATTTCTTTGGCATTTTTATAAAGTCAGAATTTGAATATACCACTTAATTGCATTTTGTTTACCATCATGTCAGTGAATTTCTGTACAGTTTTATACCAATTTTGACAGAAGAGGTTTCCTTTACTTCTGAAGCAAAGACATTAGCTTATTGTTTAGTATTTTTAGACTGCTTTGAATTTTGGCTTTTCTCTTTTGTAAAGCAATCAGAACTTAAGCCTTAAGCCATCAATGGGAACATGATACTTCTTCTAATGTCAGTGATGTGTAAGGTGGGAGTCAAAAGCAGTTATGTGAGTTCATCCTTCTCACAGCCTTGAACAGTGGTGGGAAAAAGTAACATGATTTTTTTCAGTAAAAGTATATTTCTACATTTCTGGGTCATGTTGATAACTGGCCTATCTCTGCAAGAGGTCAAAATACGTCTTGGATGTCATGTTTTCTGTGTACTATGGAAGGTATGGGTCTTTGGCTTGTAAATTAGTCAGCTTACCTTTGTCAAATGTCCTGATGAGTAGAATCTTCCTTGCCCCTTAAAAGATTGCTTATTCAAGATATTTGAAGGGTGTAAAACCCAGTGTATTGTGATTTGTACAGTATTTCATTTGAATAAACTAGAATATATCAGATTACCTTGCAAGGTATTGATTTGCTTACTTATTTCTTATCCCTTTTGTTTTGCTCTAAACTATAGTTGGCAATTACTTTGTTTAAATAGTATTTGTGAAATCCATATTAGAATAGTTCGGAGAAAATAATTGTGTATGTGTGTGTTGGAAAAAAGGTTTCCGTTATGAAAGAACTAAGACTTAAGAATAACTTGTCTCTTTATTCATATAGCTACTCTGAGAAATATTTCCTCCTGCAGCTACAGTTGAAAAGCTTGTCAGTGGTAGAACAACAAAAACAGTATAGGCAAAAGTACCCTGCAGTAAATAGCTTCAATATGGGGGAAAAGGGAGGGATTTTTGTCAGTGGTCCTCCTATTTCTGCAAGAAGAATTGGTCATGGTAGTATGTAGAGAAGTGCAGCTTTCTACTTCGTGGCTGGTACATCATGAGATTCACAGAGGGGTTTTTTTCTCCACCACTTCCAGAAAGTCTTGGATACTGTACACTGGCCAGTCCAGGCTGCTCCAAATCCTTTCTCAGCTAGAGATTGGGAAATTTTCTGGAGGACGTTGTCTGCTGTGATATGAATGGAATTTCTGGAGAATTTTTAAGGCCTGTTGTCTCCTTCTGTAGCTCTTAACATTGGGCATAGGGTAAAGCTTTCACTTGGTGTCTGGCAGTTGTGCTTAGTACAGGATTATTGACCCAGTTCTCCTGCATGTGGTTTATTTAAACTGTGCTATCCTGGTAGCAGGGGCTGTTCTGTATCCAAGCATATAATGAGGCTAGACATGGTGGAGCCCCTGGGCTAACTGGGGTTTTATGAGTTTTACTGCAGTGGTTATCCTTCAATAGTGAGAAGGTGTTTCCACGTTCTGGTCAGGAAAGTCTTATGGTTTTATTTGTATGTACCAGTGTAAAAGAGGAAAAACCTGAAAATATATTTTGATTGCATTCTTCTGCTATTTTTTTCTGTTTTTAAATTTGTTGCCTCACGTCTTAGGATGGTGATTCCTCAGGTACCCTTGAGGCAGTTAGCCAAATGCATTCATTAGAAGGCACTGTATCAACCATTAGAAAACAATTCTCTTTTTCAGTCTATTTGTAATCTATGAGATATTTTGTAAGAATAATAATATAGGATATGGAAATTAACTGGAAAATATATTATTAAATATGTGAGGTTGAAGTAAATTTTGAACTCTGACATGCCTCAGGGGATCTCCAAGGCTTGCATGGGCCTACCCTCTGCTCAGGAGGATCAGGTGGTTCAGGGGTTGCCTGGGTGAGTTACCACCCAGGTGCCTCCAAGGATAGAGATTTGACACCTCTTTGGGCAATCTGTTCCAGTGTTTGGCTAGTCTTGTTGTGAAATATTTTTCCTGATCTAATTGGAATTTCCCACGTTGCAGCTTGTCCCTGGTGCTTCTCATACTAGCAGTGATTACTTCCAAGAAGACTCTGGCTCTATCTTCTCTATCTATGCCCTGTTCTTAGGCAATTGAAGTCCACAGTAAGGTTTTACTTAGTCTCTTCTTAAGGCTGATCAGCCCCACTTCTCTGACTTTCACTGTACCTCATGCCAAAAGATCTAATATAGTCACCTGCAGCAATGTCGTTTTGTGGCACTCATACCTGGTAAAACTCCTCTGCTTAGCTTAGGAAGTCTGGTTGAAGTCAATGATGAAGTCACTCCACTCCCACCAACTTGTGAGCTGTAAATACTGTGTGGGGCTTTTGGTACTTTTGTGTTCTTAATAGCTCTTGAAATTTTATGCAGAAATATTTACTGTCTTTAGTGCTAGAAAGCAGATAGAAATTATATGTTCTTTTTATTTCTATTTGATTTTCTGCAGAGGGGTTGGGTCATGAATAAGTCACTAAAATAAACTAACCTCAAAGTAGTGTTAATCTTAACAGCTTAACATATTTTAAGAATTATGTCATGCCATTCCTTTTAGCCCTGGATGTTGTCCTGAGCAGCTAATAATAAAATGTTTTAGCAATGAATAAAAGTGGGTTCTATTTTAATCAGTGAGAATATTCCAGGGTGCATAAGCTCCTCTGAAAACTCACAGGATCAAATTATGCCCTTGAAGTGAAGTGAAAGGTTTGCATAGAAGTCAGAAGACCAGCTTCGGTCTATAGTATTTTGCATGGCTTGTTTAAAGATATGCTGGATTCCAGAGGATATTTTAAAACGTGGAAACATTTTTCTTAGTCTGTTATGCCAGTAACTGCTCGGTTCTGCGTGTAGGCAAGAAAAAATGGTCAGTGTCTCAAAGAAATAGATCTACTTAAGTGATCATCATGCCTTAAAAAGAGTCTATACATTCAGTGTATATTCAGGGTGTGGAACCATGAGTATTTTACATCAGAGGGTTTGAAACAGCGGCGATGTTTACAGAAGTTTGTGGTCTTTTTGTCTTCACCTTTGTTGTACAGCTGAGCTTGTATGAGGTTTAAGTACACCAAGGCTGCAAGTGAGTTATTCAAACAATTGCTTTACTTTTTTGGGGTGTAATTTTAGTTGGTTTACAAACACATTTGTGTGATATCTTCTATAGAAGTCTCTCAGCTGTAGCTGTTACCCTTTGCTTTCAGTCTGTCATGGCCACTGCTCTTGCCCAGGGTGTTGCGGTTCCGCATTTTAGATGGTGCTCAGCCCGAGACTGATGTGGTTGTCCTGTCAGAGGTGTGGGCTGGGCCAGAGCAGAATGTCAGCATCATAGTCCGACTCTGGCTCCCGTGACTGCGTGCATGGTGTTAACAGTCTGGTGAGGAAAGAGAAATACATCTTTTTACATGCATTCCTTTCCTTACTCAGTCTGCAGGAGGGATTAAGGAGTAGTCAGTCATTCAGTACGTTTTGTCCTGTTCAGCATGTGATGTTGCAGTGAACATGGTATTTCTGTCCTAGTGGACTTGCTGTGGTACTACTGCTTGGGTTTTTTTCCCCTAACATCTTATGGAATTAAAGATACTCTCTTCACAATTTCCTTGTGGGATGGTGGTGGTCACCTAAAGATTGGGGGATTGAAGAATAGAAATAAAATGTCGTTTCAGGTATCAGCAAACTTTGTGTGCCTGAACGGGGAAATCTAGAAATCATTAATATAATTTATGTTTATATTATTGATATTCAGAGCCATATTTTTTTTGTCCTCCTGAAACTCAAAGTATTTATGACTTCCTAAATTTGACTCTTGGCATTCAGAATTAGGAAGTGATGAGTACACAGTGTCCACCTGAGAAAAAATTAGTTTGTAGGATTTGCTTTACAGGGAACTCTGTTTCTGATTTGGGAATAGTCTGGTGTTCTACTGTGATTTTTAAACTTTCCCATTCTACACTTTCTCTAGATATCTTCCTATATATAGAAAAAAAACTGCTTTTTTCCTCTATGAGTAGTTCTAATTCAATTAATTTTCTGTATTTCAGGCTGTCTTTTTATCAGAGTGGGCCAGAGTTGTTTTAGAGTTTGTAGAAGGCATCCTAAGGTTAAATAAGCAGATTTTGTCTGAACATATTCATTTTTAACCTTGTGAATACTAATTTTGCCATTACGTGGTAGCTAGTGCTATTTTTAATATAGAGGATTTTTTTTAAAAACCTTGAGGGGAAAAAAGCCCCCAAACACCAAAAGCCACCAACTAGCACTTAGAACTGTGTTTATGCTAATTTAGAAATGAGAAAAGAAGTACATTTTGCCAATATACAACGCCAAAGGAACATTATGCCTTAGAATTGGCTATAATTTCCTGCTTTTGCTAATATCTCAGAGAAATTGTTTTTATGGAATAGATGGTTTTATTTCTTTAATACTACATCTTGACTTTTGTGCCTCAAATTGCTTAATGATCTGTGCTGAAATGGAGCACTGGTTCAGTTGCTGTCCATGAAGGTTAGGATAGTCCATATGTGCTGCAGATGTTGCACACGTAGTCAGCCTGTCAGAGCTGTCAGGAAAATCTGGAATCCCATGAAGGTGGAGTCCTCATCCTGTTTAGACTGTAAACTAAGAAGATGTATGTATAAGAATTTTCAGTTGTGTATATGGGCAAGTTTCTGCAGGAATGTACTGAAGTGGCCTTTTTCTACTACGAGCTGTTGCTCCCCAGTGAATTTCAAATCTGTGCTCCACAGTATCAAAATGCTCGAGCTTTTGAGAAAACAACAGTAAAAAGGTTTTTTGCTAGGGAGACAATTTTTCCATGACTAATTAACAGAAATTATTGATTTAGAGAAATCATGATAAACATTGCCTCTGCTTCATAGAACTTCATCCTCACAAGCTTCATTTTGTGTAAGTTAAAAACGTCTGAAAATACGTAAGGAAAAATATTGGATTAAAGGTGTTGGTATTTCTACAATTTCTACATACAATAAAATGTATGTAGCAAGGACTTGGAGAATTTTCATGTAAATACCTACAGACCTAATTAGTAATTTGTAACATTCACTTATCTCCCTCCCTCACTTAAAACACTTATAATTATGATATCTAGTTTTGCTGTGATAATGACATGAATACTTTCCAGTCCACATCTGTTTCCTGGTCCAGAACTGGATGAAATGAGAACTGTGGGAGCAGATTTTAGCCAGTTTAAACATAGTGGAGAAATTTAAATTTTAGCGGGTGACTCTGCAGTATGGATTTAGAACTGTACTGTGGAGCAAGAGAAAAATACTTGATCCAGACTTCTGCTGGGAAAAGATCTAATAAAAATTAGATTGTATTGCTCAAGATGCCTTCCAGTGGGATTTGGACCTTCCAAGGATGACATCCCTCAGCCTCTCGGGGTGGCCTGTTCCAGTGCATGCTGTATATTGTGTTTTGGCTTGGTCAGGAGTTGCCCACTCAGCCAAGATACCTTCCTACTCTGCTGTATCTGGTCATTTTCCTGCTCCTGGAGTGAGCCATGCATAGGCTTTAATGAGCTGGGCTTTGCCTGACCAACTGTCCTGTGCTCTGTTGTCCTTCAGCATCCCATGTGAGCCTGCCTACCAGGTCCCCAGAGAAGCTGTGCTTGGCTCTCCTGCTGTCCTGTGTCATTTTCCATTTGCCTTCCTCACTTCCCTTTGATTTCCTTTCACACAGGAATGCCTACTACTAGCATCTGTGAATTGCCACAACAGTTATGGCTTATGAACTGTTTGCAAGTAAAGAGTAGCTCTGGTACAGTTTTAGGTGGGGGACCTTATGTATGTGAGTTGGTTACCTGGATGTAATGTCTGCTTTTTATGGTAAATTTGTCTGCAGTTCTCTGAAGTTTTCAATAACCCATAGCCTTAGTCAGTGTTTTAAAACATTTATTTCTAAGTAGCAATACTTTTATACAATACATTTTATCTATTACCACAATATTAAATTTTATTCATCATTGAAATGCCTCTTTTTCAGATTACATATTTCAGTCTCTGGTATTATAATAAGCAGAATCAACGCAGATGGGTAGATTTGGATAAGCCTCTGAAAAAGCAGCTGGACAAATATGCCTTGGAGCCAACTGTGTATTTTGGAGTAGTGTTCTATGTGCCTACTGTTTCTCAGCTTCAGCAGGAGATTACCAGGTAAACTTCTTACTAGAAACTTCTATGTGTTTATAAATTTGCGTTCAGCATTCTGAAATGTATGGTTTATTTAAAAGTTGTTTGCTTTCCACTCCTCTACCTTTATAGAAATGAAAACTATTTATGTTCAAACTGTATGCTAATTTATGTTCAAACTGTATGCTAATTTATGTTTGGAATATTTAAAATATATGATAAATGAAGCAAGCAACTAACTTTTTGTGATCTTAGGAATCTGCTCAAACCTGTTTTAAGCAACAGGCATACCTGCATGGTCAGACTGTTAATTGTTTTAGTCCCTTCATGGTGGACTTTTTGTTTGTTTGTTTGTT
>VYZT01049700.1:0-24914 GCA_013400735.1 Pomatostomus ruficeps | reverse complement strand
CATCTAAAATAACAATATATATGGAAGGAAAATCACATCTAGCCATTGTTGGGTATCCTCAGTTTTGGCCCAGTTTCATTTCACAGCACATAAGCTAAACTTGCGCTCTCCTAATACTCATTAATCACGACACAAACAAAACAAGTAAATGCATGGTAGGCAACAAACTACAAATGCTACAAATACTCTTTGAACAGAGCAAAGACACAAAGACATCATTGTAAATGAGAGTATCTGGGACTTTTACTAATTGGATTTTCAGCAATGCATGGATANTTGGATTTTCAGCAATGCATGGATATGCCCCATTCATTTACATGAATAATGTACATAGAAATACATAGAAATTTACATAGAAATAATGGTGAGGGCCTTCAATACTATGGTTTTGTCTTTTTAAATATTTCTGTTGCAGGTTATAAGTAGGAATCTGTTCTTTGTTTTGCAATATACCTTTTCTTACTCTACACTGTAAAAGGTAAACAGTCATCTAAACATAAAAAAGATGATTGAAGGCACAAATAACTCAAATGGTTGAACACAGACAAAGAAATAAAAGGAAAATTTCTGTCAAAATACATTATCTGCAATAAAGCTAGCAGAGCTCTTTGAGGGGACAAAATTACTAGGCCATACATTTGCTTAGTTTTACTGAAGTCTATTGGGAAAGTCCCCCATGGGAGAACATTAATGGAAGTTTGCAATCGTATGTGGAAGTGCAAGAGTTTTGAAAAAGAGAAAAGAAATGATAAAGAAGAGTAAATAATTTTCTTGCCAAGGTGAAGATGTAGGTGCTCTCAATATCTCTGCAACTCAACAACTTTTGTTATATTCTTGAGAAGGAAGAAGTATGCAAGGTGGTGAATCTGCTGAGGAAACAGAATTATTTAAGTTACACAAAATGACTGAGAATGGAGAGGAATTCCAGGACGATCTAATCAAAGTGGATGATTGGGCAACATGACAGTAGATAAATTTTAATGAAGGCAGGCACGAGGCAATGCTTAGTAAGTAAAATGGGTTGCTTCAACTTTATATTTACTCATTAGCCAGCATATTTGGGGGAAATATGCTAGCAATGATGATAATATTGTCTACCTTCTTCTCAGTGTGATAAGAAAAGGTCACTGAGAAAAGGGGTTTCCTGTGTGAGTATTGTTTCTTTTTCTCTCCTCTCAGTATCTGCTGTCAGTTTGTTCGGCATTCCTGGTACACGTGAAACAATAGTTCACTTTTCAGGAGGAGAGCAGGGGAGAATAAAACTCCTGAGACTGTAAAAAGTTGAAGAGATGTCCCTTTTTTTCAGCTTTCTAAAAGGTGTGAAAGGAACAAGATTGTGGAGAATAGAGCATTAGCTGGTGGCAATTAGGTGATTCGAAATGCAACTGAAAGGGAAAAAAATCTCATCAGCACTGGAGCTAATGCAGTCTGGTGCCTCCTGTCTTCTGGCTGGACCCTCTGGTGTCTAAGAGAGAGAGTGCTTTTAATGAAGGTTTCTGAAGATTGGGACACTTCCACTGCCATTCTCCTCTGAGGATTTCCTGCTATTAAAGATGATGAGCTCATTGTGCAGGCTTTTCCTCAGTAAGAGCATCAGCAAGATCTTACCTCTTATTTGCAGCTGTTTATGTTGAAATTTGTATCTCTGATGAATTTGGTTGGATCTGGCCAACAGCAGTGCCACTAGTTTTGGAAATAAGACACACAGGCCAGATGAGACTGCTTGGTCAGAGCTGACCCCTTGCAGACCTGAGCAATGTAGGTTCCTCAAGACTGGTACAAAATATGTTACCCACCAAAACCCTGGCCAGACTCAGAAAACTTACTGGAGCTCATCCTGCTTTCCCTCTCCAAACCCGAGAATTTAGACCTTGATATAAATTTATTTCAGCTGTACAGAGCACATGTTCCTGCTTCAGCTGGCTGCACCACAGTTCATGTACGACAGAGAAATCTCCACTTGAGGAAATCGGAAGCGGCCTTTGGATGTGCATCATTAACAGTGCCACAGGCAAAGCAGCAAGAACTGAGTTCTGCACAGGACAGTAGCTGCAGTGAGCGACAGTGCCTGAGTGCCTCTGAGCTTTGTGTAAAGAGCAGGGCACATGTAAAGGCCATCACGCATTCTATGGAGAAGTGGAAGAAAGCTGCCCACTGGGAACATTCCAAAATCTCAATATATCATCATCCTAAAGAAAGTAAGGAGGAAACTGCTGTGGCTCTGCCTGCCCTACAAGTGCCCTTTTGCTGGGGTGAGATTCACAGAGCATGACGAGACGTGCTGAGATGAATTCAGCCTGTCTGGTGCCCTTCTCAGCAGATTCTCCTCCAAGGACAACCAAGCTATTATCAGTTCCTATATACAAGGGGTCTTCCTGGGGTCCAGCGTGTTCAGTGAGAAGCTCTTCACTTTTAGAAGTGCAACTTGAAAATGTGTGTTTACTCTGAACTTGTCTAGTGATTTACATGGCTCTGTGGGTACTAGGCTGAAGCTCCCAGCATGCTGAAAGAAGTTTCTGTCCTTGACATCTTGTAGCATCAAAGAAAAGATCCAGAAACAAAATAAGACATATATACAAGAAAAGATATATTGTTAATTACTAAATGTTTGCATTGACCAGAACTTAGGCACATTTAATAGGCAAAACCCCCTAAACCCAAAGTACTCAAAATGATGGGGTCTTAATGTAACATTCTTCCTCAAACCGATTTCAACAGCAAGACTAGCCTGAGAACACTGTTTGCCTGATTTCCTCTTGCCCCATTATATGCACCTTAGAGGAGCTCTGTGGACTAGGAAGTTGCAATCAGTATAATCACATTTTTCTACAGAAATAGTATAAATGGGAAATGAGAGGATCAGTAATCTCTTTGCTTAGAGAACACAGTAACTCCTCAGTAGAGGAAGCTATACTTGAAGACATTCATATAGAAAGGGTTACACAAAGAGGGGAAGTACAATGGCACAGGCACCAATAGGATTTCGCCTAAAAGGTGTTGGAGGGAAATAGTAAAGCTTTAAGAAACATTTATTTCATAACAAATTTTACATTACTTACATTTCCTCAGATGAACTTTCTTGCTGCCTGTGCAAACATTTTTGGCCATTAACAAAAATAAAGACACCGCATGAAATACAGCAAGAATCAGAACCTCCAGGAGTTCATGCATAAAAAATCCATCCTGGGAAGCAGCAGCTATCATTATTTTAGTCCCTTATGTACTGTTTCCTAACGCAAAACAACCCATGCTGCTCGCCAGCACCTCCGAACTCTGTGTTACCATTCTCACTCCTGTTAAATATGCAGCTGGGATGTAATCTGCTTAGCAACCAGCACAAACATACTGCACCAGAAGAAAAGGAAGGTTCCTTGACAAGCAAACTTGGCTAGAAGCCAGCTAAAAGACCCAAAGGCACCTCAGTCAAATGTCTGTGTTTTCTGAATAAACTATAAATTAATAAGAGGAACAGTGGGGACAGACTAAGTCAACAGTGATTTCAGGGCATACCCAAGCGAGTGAGCCACTGCTCGTGCACACTGTTACTATGGCAGATAGACAGAATAAATGAGAAGTAGTTGGTTCCTAGTGCAGATTTTCCACTGTATAATCTATGTAGCTGAAAGAAATAGTTTGGCCTCCTGATGCCCCCAAGTCACTGCAGCACTGTCCCTGCAGCAGCAGGGGTGGACCCTCATCAAGAAGGTACCAGGTTGCCCTGGTATGGCCAGATGTATGTGGCACATGCTAAACGAGATGAATCATTTTGGGCTTTAAGAAACATTTCCGTGGCTCTGTGAGAAATCAAAATGGCATTGCACTTGGAGCATTCTTAATAAGAGCACCTCAACAGAAGTGAAGGACCAAATTTAGGCATTTTTTACAGTCAGACAGGAAAAGGAGGAGCGGGGACTGATGTTACAGAGAGACACTCAGACTTTGAGGATGTTGCTTCAAACTCTTCCAAAGCCATCCAGTGCTACTCTGGCATGGCTCTGACATTGTGCTTGCAGCCTGTGCACAAGGAAACGTTGTGAGATAGGCAAAAACATCTCCACAGCAAGCAGCTGTCCCTCTAGCTCACCTGAGTATGTCGTTGAATTCACATTCCTGTAAGAAATCACATTCCTGTGCATGTTTTCCCACCAGATCCAAGCCCAGGCCCTGTGAAGACTTGGACATTTTCTGCTGCCTGTCTTATAGGAGAGGAGGCAGAAAAAGAAGACATGTGAGAAGCCTTCTTTGCAGCAGGGAGGACTATAAGAACATCCTTAGCTGCTCTTCAGGCTAGTCACTGACAACATGCTCTGAGAGTTTTATTCACACCATGTCAGAAAACCCAAGAGCTTCAGCGGCACAATTTGGGGGCATAAATGCATGAAAACTCTGAGAACTGACAAGATTCACACTCACTCTGCAACATATGCCTAAAAACCTAAGAGAGGCTGGGATACCTCTGATTCAAAAATAATTGTCAAGGATGCAACATACTCAAAATGAAAAAAAATAATTTTTTTGGACTCCATTCTGACAAAAGACCAAGACAATAATGACTCAAATGAGGCAGAAAACATCTAGGAATGAGGCTTGGCTGCTTTAAAGAGTATGTAAGGCAGACCAAGGCAGACCGTATGTTCTGCTAGAATAAAACATATGCTTTAAAGGACAAATGATTCATGAAGTGTTGGTTAAGTGGGATACATCATGTGCAGGTACAGAAGTTCAGGATGCTGCTACTACAAGCAACTCTCTGGGGGGAGATCACAGCCCAGTACATTGTCTGTACATGGGGGTAAAAGAGAGGACAAAAAAATACCAGAGTAGGGGGTGGCAGTATTGCAATCCAGTTTCTGAATACATTAACATGGAATATACCACATTACAGAAACTCTTGATATTCACAGAAATAATCTTTCCATTAATCTTCACTTGATTTCAGTGACTGTTTTCATAACAAGAAAAGCTCTATCTCTGGTGTGCCGTGTAGCACAAGAAATAATAGATTCAGCCTTAAAGCATGCAGAGCTAAAGATGAATAATCAGTTTTGGAGAGAACTATGCATCATCCATTATGACAAACAGAAAGCTAAGAGTGGAAAGCAGGTAAATCAAAAGTAACCAATGTCCATAGCTCATCTTTAAAGATAAGCCATGGTATCAGAATCTAAGGTATGACCGGATCAAAGCAGACTCAATAAAGAGAAACAATTAAGTAAATATACCTGTACTACTCACTTGCTTTCTTTGTACAAAAGACAAGATAAAAGTGCCCTGGGAGGTAAGGGAGGCTGGGAGGCCTAGAATCAGCAGTGACTTCAGGAAGAGGCACATAGCTCTGCAGGCTTCTCTGACCGTACTGAGCCAGGTCTCGTGTTGCCAGAGCCACAAGTAGCTCGCACACAGGGAGCATTGCAAGTGGCAGGGTCTGCATATCTGAATTTCCCTCCTTGAGATGAGATTCATCTATGCAATCACAGGTGTCTAAATGCCATTTTTAGACATCTTTGTGTCCCTGAGACATCTGCATGGCACTGGAGACATCATATGGTCAAACAAGGCAGAGGGGATCTCCTGGGCTTTCCAAGTCAGCACAAGAAACCTACAGACACAACTGAATCCTTCTCAGAGCATCTTCCTTGTGTGTTTTACCCAGGTACTGTTCTTCATTATGTGTTCAATGTAGCTCATCTATCTCATTTGTGATAGGAATCTTTCTTTTGGACAAAAAAAGCCAAACCCAAAACTCTGCAAAATCTTCCATAATGAAAATGTGTTTATTCTCAGAGGATAATAAACTGTCCCACAGTCAAGGCCACCCTATCCAAACAAGTCCTTTCCCAACCAGACTTTCTCAGACAATACTTGGCCAGACCTGAGCAGGTGACTGGAGAGCTGAACCTTTCAAGTTCTTTTTATAGGATAAACATGCCATTTAAATGCCTCTGGCGTGGCAGAGTTTTGTCCAGTGCATGAGCAGCATCCTGTCTCTAACACTCACAGGCAGATCTCCAAGGCACCACAGGTTCACAGGCCTAATTTTTTTAATGGTACTTTTAAGGACAGGGCTTTGTGGTACAGAAGCCCTGTACCACAGGGCTGTACTTTCAGCTGTTTTAGAGGCCAAGATGTGACATGGAAATTTTTAATGCCCCTTGTGCTGTAGCAAGATCCCCAAAGTTCTTGCAAGAGAAGGGGCTGCACTTGCATTTATTCTGACCACACTGTGACTGACTTCAGAGAGTGTTGGAAGGAGGTGACTTTCTCTGAGTGAAGAAAAGCTCAGAGTAAACTGAGCTGGTCCAATTAATACAGAGTACCCTGCTCTACCTGTGATTTCTGAATTAGACTCCAGGAAAAACAGATAGTTTATCTGTATGTAAATACACTCACGGTTCCACTCCCCTTTTCTCTCTGTAAGAATTCTCTATCCTATAGTGCAGTTATTTGCAGACTAGCTTAAAGGACTCATTCACTGCCAAAGCCTACTTATGAGAGAAGAAAGCAGTTTTATTTGCCCTTTACAAAAGAATTACATTTAAGTCTGAATGACAATGCATGACTCTTGTGTTATGCAAGGTGATTCAGTGCCCTCTGAGGAGGCTTTCAGCTCCAGATGGTGCAAGAGCTACATGACAGCAAGGACTGCTGGTCTGACCTGTAGTCAAGGAGGAACCTCAGATGACATTGCTGCAGTGGGATTGGAGGAGGGGGAGAGGGAGGATGTGAAGTGTCTTCAAAGGAGGAAGTACCTGAGGACAATATTCAAGGCAGGTGTGCCCTTATTACAGATGTACCCAACAGCAGCTCACAAAAGGCAAGCACAGATCATGGTGGGCTTTACCTGAAGTGCCATGACCCAGTCCAGCAAGGTCAGCTGCATTGGGGATCTGGAAAAAAAACCATTTTGCTTCTCTAGAAATAATTCTTGTTCACCATGCAAAGTCTTCAGTATATGATAATTAGCAGTTGCCACCTGTTATGCAGCTCCTAGAAAGGCCCACCTTCCATCTGCTGATGCAGATGGGTTGATAAGGTGAGCCCAAAATGCCTATCACCTCGAAAATCCAGTGCTCCTTCAGCTGCCTGTGCAAACAGTATCACACTACTGCCAAGGCTGCTCCTTTCATCTCCCCCAGCAGCAACCTGGGATACTTGTTTGACATGAAAACATCAGTGCTAAGAGGACTCAGGGACAGGGGTGAGTGACATATTGGGTCTCAAAGTGTGTATAAAACAGATAAATGGGGTAGTGGTGTAGAAAACAGAAGAGCTTTTTAAGTAGACAGCGATGGGTTTGAGGATGGACAGAAAGCCTAACAGTGTTGCTGCTGTGCAGGCCACGTCTCAGAAATGCCCTGATAGGATGCTTGAAATCAAATTGCTTAGATGGCAACTAAACAACCCACATGTCTGGACTATTGTAAGCAAAATCAAACAGTAAGTTCAACTTCTTATTGCATTCTTTCATTTTAACTACCAAACGTACCATTTGAAACATAGAGAAGGAACATTTAGCTTGACAGTATTTCTCTAAGCACAGCTAGTTATGAGGCTAGACATTAAGATATTGACAACTGCTAATAAGTATATACATAATATTACTAGCAAAAGATAGTTTTTAACAGCTTCATACAGTGGGGTTTATGATGACTAAGATTGGTGTATTCATACTGATAAACTCACCTCTATTGCTTCAGGAGAGATGTATACTAGACATTATATTATTTCATACATAATAATTTTTTCCTCCATCTCTGGAACAGAAATAATTCATAGGTAAGGGGTCAGATAAAGGGGTTGTAGCTAGTGATACTAATAAAGCATTCAGAGACTGCAACTACCCTGAAATGCAATTTAAGTCACATTGAGACCAACACTGTACCTCAAAGGAAGGAAAAGCATTTACTTTTCTTCTGTACTATAGAGAAGATTTACATTTGAGAAAAACTATTACATGAGTTCAAAACTTTCAGACAATGTCCAGTCAGTTTCCTTGCCACAGTACCTGATACTACTGCAAGTTTCAGCACACACATTTCTTAGTAACTACACTACATTTAAAAGATCTTTTAAGGGCAGAGCTCACCACCAGAGTGTGCAATGCAGGGCTGTGCACTCGTCACAGAGCTTCTGGCTGGAGAACACCATTTGCTCGGCTTGCAAGCAATGCTCATTAGCACTTGCAAAGTCCTGAGTATGTTCACAGGGTTCAAAAATTATTTGGATTAATAAAACCCAAATCCCACATACGGCAGTGCAGAGCACAACTGGGTCACTAGATCTCCAGTCTGTGGATTCTTAAGTAATTACATGTTCATGTTTAAGAGATTAAGTAGCACTATCCAATGATTCAGAAGGATTTTAAATGCTGAGATATATATCAGGTCAAATATATATATAACTCTTGATTGCTTTCAGTGATTAATTAAATGCATGCGAAATCTTTCTCTAATGTAGCTTCAGCTACAGTTCAAAATGAGGTAGTCTAACAAATGTATTTAGGACAATGAAAAAAAAATCCACTTGTGGAAAGAGGACCAAAGGCTTTATTCAGAATCCTTTGAAGAAAGTCTCCCGTGTTTTTCAATCAGCAGTGTGCTGGTGCAAGTGCTGCATGTTCATAAAATATTACACCCGTTCTTGCACTGGGATCCCTCTGGCATTGGGTAGGTTAAGCAATTGCTGGTATCAAATGAATTCATTGATTTCCACTGGTAACAACGTTACTGCATCTTAAATTACAGATAAACTATTCAAATAAAGCAGAGAAGAAAATGAATAAATGTATCTTATTTTAAAAAAACCAACCAAATACCAAACCACAAAAAAACCCCCAAACAAACAATGCAAGAAAAAGTAAACTTGTCCAAGCAATTTCAAAGGTAAGATGTATAGGTCAGCTGAATAACGATTAAAATATTTTAGCATTTTTAAACCAGATAAGTAAGTATGTGTTTACTCAATGTGGCTGAGATGTACTGTGTTTCAGCAAACATCATATAGGTAAGGAGAAGGCTGAACATCTTAATGTGATCACTACTGCACGATAATTATGGAAATAATTTGCTGCAATTGCAGATCATTCTGGGCAACCTCTCCTACAACCTCATTTTAGAGATACTTGTAGTTTTACTTTATTGAGTTGGTGAAGTGAGCCTTGGTTGGAGCAAGCAGAATACACCAGCACTTCTTTCTTAAAATGCTCTGGTTTTTCTCTAATCCATAACTAAAAGACACAAATTTACTCTGAATAAAACTTAAAGTTGGATGCCCATCTCCATTTACGGAAGATTTTGAAGGTGACAGGGAAGAGAATAAAGCACATTTTAAATTGTTGTGCCTTCAACCTGCAAGAGACTGGAGCCCGTAGGAGTTCATCTGGGTGAATGCCATACCAAGAGCAGTCAGCACATAAATACAAGAGGCATTGCTACATCTCACATTTTGCAAGAAAAAGGATCACTTCCTGGGGGCAGGCCAGATCTTTTAGTGATTCCTGATGATACATTTCTCCAAGGAAAGGCTTGCAGGTAGTGTGTTTGCCAGTCTTCACAAGGACTAGCCAGGGAGTTGGGGTCTTGGGTCATATTCTGGCTCTGCCTGTTCTCTGATTGGTATCCTTAGGCAAGTTCATATAAACTCTGAAAGATTTAATTTCCTTGACCTTGGTGGGTGATTGACTTCCATTATGAAAAGTTTTACAAAGTGGTATTTATATTAGCTTTCTATAACTAGTCTCGGTCTGTAGAAATACTCCAAAGGTAAGGAATAGAAAATTATCAGAGGTCTTTGAAAGGATGGCATTGGAAAAAGCTGAAGCACTTGGATTGATTCGTTTCTACAGAAGGGAAATTAGATGAGACATGACAGGAGTCTTCAAATATGTATTAGACAGAAACAATTCTCTGCATGTGTATTGGGCAGAAGCAATTCTCTGCATCCTCTGCAGACAGAACAAGACAAGCAGGTATAAACTCTTGCAAGAGAAATATAGGTTAGATGTCATGAATTATTTTCAAGAAATATGAAAGAAACAAGCTTCGTAGTCAAGGTCCATCCTTTACACACATGATAAACAACAGTAGAGAAAATCTGCCCCAAATCATGCTTAGTATTACTGATCATCCATCAAGAGCAAGGACTTCTCACCATGCTGCCCTGTTTTCAGTGACCCTACGTCTCTGATATCCCTAAGAAAGCTTTGTGAAATGCCTTACATATATTCATTACCATTTCTTTATGCAAAAAGTATCTGTTATCAAATATGGTCTTTTGTGGCTGCACTTTGGCTATAATTTTACTTGTGCACTAAAGTATAGCACACATTAGGACCACATTTCTAGGCTCATGTCTTGTCATCTGTATGAAAGCACCTTTAATGTCTAACTTCCTTCTTTGCTATTTTTTGATTAGCTTGTTCTAATTTCCCTGCAGTTCACATGACACAGTTCTCTCTTTTCCCTGTGCAGTTTTAACAGAGAGGCAGCTTGGCTGCTGGTTCTGTAAAAAAGTCACCCATGGGACCAACTGAGCTCCAAGAAACTGTTTCATAAATTTGAATACTTTGATATGATAAATGCCAAAGCCAGCTTTACAGAGATGAAGGACTTTATCTACTTCACTGCTGAAACACGCCCATGGAAGTTCTCCCTCAACTCAGGAAGTCTGGAGGGGACATCATTGCATCATATAAAAGCATTAAATGTTCTAAAACTTTCCCCAAGGAAGCAGAGTTTTGTTCCAGTGGAGCTGGGAACAAGTGGCTAAGTGTGACATTTGTGTCAGAACTCTTCAAACACGGTCTTGAAGCATTATCATGCTCCCCCTGACATGGCTTTGGTGAACTTCTCTTCCAGGGCATTGTTCCCACAGCTGGTGGTCATTTTGCCTGTTGTGGTCCCAGAAAGCCCATCTCTGGGACTCAGAACAATCATCCTGGGACACAGCAGGTTCAGAGAGCTGGAGGCACCTGGGCTTCAAATATCCCACGTAAACCTACCAATATGCTTCAAAATGGCTCATGTGAGAGCTCCTCCTTTTCACAAGGCAGTGATAACAACACTTGCCTGCCTCCCAACAGTTTTCTGAAAGAAAACCAATTATTATTTACCAACAACTTTTGACAGAAATTTCTTTAGAAGTATCAATGTATTAAATTGCAAGTAAGAGCCAAAAAATTGACTGAAAAGTTTTGTCCACCAAAAACAAAGGTTTCTGTGTCTAGCCATATCATGCAACACAGAAATGTTAAAATCTGTCACCACACTGTGTCCCTTCAGACAGCAGGAAAGTGCAGGCAGTTTCTACAGAATCGGTGGAGTTGGCACTAACACTACCATATGGAGCGGCTCTCCATATTTCAGCTAACTGGAGCTCTTTATGCAGCTGTAAATAGATTAACCTTCAAGAGTCTAATAATCTGTTGTGGGGGCTTTTTTAAGCAAAAGTGAGATATTTGAAAATGTAGGTTGTTTATTATCTGCTCCCACTTGCAGTCACAGTGGAAACACCTTGTTCCCAAGTTCCCTGGATAATATGAATTCCCAGCTGGTGCTGCAGCAGACTGCTGGAGACCTCTCCTTCCAAGGTATATGGCACTGACTAGACCTTATGAAGCCAATGAAAACAATTATTCAAGTTAGTATGAGTGCATGTGATCCTTAAGCCCTTAATTACTCCCTGTATTTGTACTGTTTAATTTCCATGCATCACTCTGAACTCTTGGAGAGTTTGTCTTGAAGCTCTGTGCTGAAAATCCCCACGGCTCATGGACAGTTTAGGACTCCTGATGCAGTGTGGATGCCAGGGCCACCCAGCTAAGTTGTCCCTTCCCGTCTCTCAGCACCTGCAGATTGCTGTGAAAAAATTTTTATACCATATATCCATTTCCTTTGAACCACTACCAGAAAAATTGCTTCATCTCTAGGACAAGACTGCAAAAGAAGAAGTAAAGAGTAAAACCTAAAATCCCCCAGCCCTTACTAGATGAACAATAATTTTTATAAGGTGATTCGTTCCTGTATCTTTGCTAAAATGTTGCCAGAAAGGAATAGTTAGAAATCTGCCAAGCAGAATTGAATGCGACAAAAGTCCAATGTCAGCTGTGGCTTATTTATCTCCAGGGCTCCAAGCTAATGCTGAAGAGAAGTTAAATTTTAATAAATTTATTCTAAGTGTAACCAAAATGCAGTAAATAACGTATCACTTTATATGCAGGAATATGCACTACATATTGGGGGACATAAAACATACTAAGTGCTGTACCGACCTAGTTTATTTTCCTGCGATAGGCTCCTACATCTCGTGTCCCACTCTCAAGGCAAAATTGTATTAATATCACCAGTTCCAATGCCAAGCCAAGGACAGGGATCAAGAAAGTTGAGAGTGTTTGGTTCTCAGCTGCGCTCCTGGTGCAGTGGGACCCCCAGATTCCGAGCACTGCAGCTGCGCAGAGTGAAATGTCCAAAGGTAGCAGCAGCCGGCTCCTCACCCCCACAGCCACAGGCAGAGGCGGCAGCATCTTGTTAGCCAGAGGCAGAACTTGTGCTCACAGCGCTCATGTGACTGAGCACATCACCCACCACAATTGGTTCGTCCAGCCTGAGCTGCCAATGTGAGATGCCAGCACACCTAGCCTGGCTCCGAGTGACAGGGCATCATGTCAAGCTGTGAGAGGACCTTGTGTTGGTGATGGAAGTTGCAAAACATTCAGAAATCCAAGTCTGGGAAAAACCCTGACTTCTTTACAATCCACCCAGTGAAAAACATCTAAAAACTCCCTTGGAGCTCCCTTCCCCAAAAATCTTCCCTCTAGAATACCTATACAGTGAGGTAAACTTTCAAACAAGCATGCAGTGTCTTCCCGGAAGCATCTTCAAAGCTAATTACATATACATTTCATTAGTTAATTACAAACTGCAAAAAAACCAGTGTGAAGCTTTGTGTCTGCTGTAATAGATGTAAATGTTACCACAATTCTTATTTAGCACCAGTCTTCCAAATCATCACTGGGTGCCATGCAAGTGAGGGGCAGCACCAATAAGAGACGGAGTCCCTTGTCTAAAGCCACGAGAGAAAACAACAAAACAGAGACAGTGGTGAGGCATGTTGGAATCAAACACTAACAGAATGACCACATTTTAAGAACTATAAACAGGCATTATTACATATATTTGCAGGATAATCACTTCAAATATCTGGCCATATGGGCAGGGAGGGAAGTCATAAATGGACCTTGTTGCTTTGCTTCAAACCTGCCAAGATGCTTCCCCCCACCCTGGAGAAGGGCAGAAACCTTCTTATGACAGCTGCTGAGATACCACTTAGGGAAAGGTTTGCCATCTATCCAACCCAATTAAAAAGAAAAACAACAACAAAAAAAATTACATTGTTACAGAACTGTGGGCTCCATGACAAAGCCAGTCTGATTTAAAATGTACCAGTCGTTGATGTTTTAGACTAGTTTTACTAGCTGAGTTTTTTTTTTAACATGATAGCTGGCATGCTTCAAAGTGGGGAATACCAAATGAATTGTAGCTGCAAATTGTTTATCATGACAGTACACAGTTTAATCTTCCAGCTGTGACTGATAGCAAGCTTCTATCACTTAGTGAGCTGCTTGGAGGCTTCTTTCAATTAATCTGATTTTTTTTATCTGCTTTTTATCTACTTTTGATTCACACAATGGGTAGAGAGATGACAGTTCAGGAGTGCACACATTCCCCGAAGCCATCACAACTGAGCTCCAGAGCAGGACTGTTGGTAAGCCATGCATAATTCAGTGCCTTTCTTAGAGCAGCTATCACTTTGCCAAAGAAGTGGGACTGACTTGTGCACACAAGAGACAGTTTCTCAGCATTTTATAAATTTTCTTGCATCTTTCTTTCAGGTTTAAGCTTTTTTAAATGACACCTTTTTAAACTACATCTTAGACATTTTTAGAACATACTTCCAAACTGTTCTTTGGAAGGCATACAGAGACCATGACGCTACCTCTTATTCTTCTTTCCCATACAGCTTGACAGTGTACAGGCCTGTTCTGTATCTAAATTTACAAGCTGTGACAAGTGATAAATATCCTAATTCTAAAACGCTATTGTGTACCTCTGAGACAATTAAAATTCCTTAGATACCTAGATGCAGTACATAATACATTTAGTCAACATTAGAACATGTCAGAATGTTTTATCCCAGCACACATCAAAGCATCTAAAAATATGCCTTCAGTTTAAATAAGAGTATTGTAATAACATTCATTGGGAAATCCCCTTTCCTCAGATTACGAAAGTAATATTAATTCGTGGATTGTCTCATGTGCAGTAAGAACTGAACAGAAGAGTTTATAAGAAGTGTCAAATAAGTTACATATTCGCTTTTTAGGAGAAAAATTCTGGTTAGAAGTAATGCGTTTTTAGTTCTCTCATTTAAACCCAAAAACTCGTACCATACTCTTGGGGCCACAGACTGAGCTCCAGCCCACACTATTCCACACAGTTTAGCAGCAGGGGAAGACAATACAAGGGTTTCCCAGGTTTGGCCACAAGATGTTTTGATAGAGACATGCCATTTTGTTCAAAACTCATAATTCCACACTCAGTTTTGCTTACTGGAGGTTGTGCATAACTTTCCAGGAATGGCTGGCAGGAGCACAGTGTAACTGCAATGTGTGATAGACAGGAAGTTAACCACTGACTAGACTTCAATGTTGCACTATCAGGCACCAGAAATGTACACTGTTTCTGAGATGCATGGCAGTGGTAGGAGACAACTCACTGCTTCATTTACTGTATTGCTTCTCTGCTTCTAGTGGTGAGGTAGAAGGGTGTCTCCTGACTCTTCTCTGCCAATTAGAAGCTATTTTGTTTCTTTGTGGTAGTTTAATTAAGGAGTATAATGTCATTCGTCTTCTTTGGGAGGCTTACTTCAAATAAAAAAACAAAATAGAAAAGACTGGTGTCATGTTCAGCTGGAGAAAGGTTTGTGACATGAAAAACTAACTGATCAGGCCTCATTTTGTGTCACCAAGGTCCACTGTGCAGCATTAGTGTTGTTAGTGTTTGCTGTTGGCATCAGTTCGCTAGTTGGCTGGTGTATGCATCATCTCCATTGCATTCTGGTTAGCAGTTTTTACTTTTTCACATAGAAACACACACTGCTCAATGCCTAATGGCCCACTCCAGATAGTGTGCACTGAAATAACACAGTACCCTTATGACTGCTTGGTGAATCAGCACACAGTCAGTGACATGCCCCATTCTGAGACAAACCCCACTGACACACGATCCGATGTCAAGGTTTATATGGGAATACTGCCAGCTCTTCCAATGAGTGCCAGTTCCCACCTCTGAATGAGAACACTTTATTCTCTCATCCTAAATGTTCATATTTCTGTGAAAGTGTTTCTGACTGTGTAGCCTTCTATGGAAGCAGTGATGGCAACTTACATTGTGTCAAGACAGATGAGCAGGTCATGAAATTGGGAAGAGCATAAATGAAGGATTTACACCATGTAGCCCAGCTTAATCGACTCCTTGCCATAGAGAACAGAAGGTCAAAGGCTTATTTGTAAACCACACAAATGGCAGCAGCTTTCTCCTCCAACCCTACCAATACCACAGGTAGAACCTTAAAGCTGCTGCATGGGGAACCTTCCTTGGGCTCATCTCCAAGGGACTGATGCTACTGCAGATAGTGGTATCACTGAGGTCCTGTGTGCCAACAGCCCACAGGTAACTCCCACCCTGGAGGAAAATCCTGTGCAATTGTTCCTGTATTATTCAGCTCAGTGTTCTTGGTTGGAGGGTCTCAGTCTGTCATTTTTCTGCCCGTTGTGTTTTTACTTGTTTCAGACCTCAGCTTTCTTCTAGCATTTAAATTTGGAATCCCCAAGTTGAAAGCCTGTGGTCTCACACCTGTCACAAGACAAAGAACCACAACATTCTGAGCTGTTTACAGCCTCATGTAATCTTGTCCAGGCCTCTAGAGATTGTCAAGCAGAAAGCCAGAAGGAAAGCTCTCTAAACGGCAATTTTCGAATTCTTGGATCACAACTAACAGACTCGCAGCCATAATGAAAGCTGCAAAAGATGGTGTTCCTTCTTTTATTTCAGATATTCTTAAGAGCACTTGGAAGACTTACATAAATGACCTCAATTTTAATCTGTTTGGACTCGTTTAGTGTGATGGGAAAAGAGTCATGAGTGATAGTCCAGCCTAAGCTCTACATGGAAAAAGTTTTTCCTCTAAAAATAGCGCTGCACTCTTCTGGCTGTAACACTTCTCACGCTACTAAATTAGAATTCACAAGTCTTCTGCAGGATTCCTAATGGGATCAAAGATTAGAAACATCTTTGAAGTTTGTATTCCTATGCTCCACTCTTAATACATACCTGCACTAATCCACCACAGTTCTCCTCAACTAATCAGTCACTCTCTCTCCCAAAAGGGACAGTTTACAGGCTTTTTCGAAATCACCATTTGTTTGTGTTCATTATCCACATTTCATTTTGCAAGAGCATACCATTTTGTTAATTGATTTTTCATGTTCTATAAAGAGGATAGTTTTGTTTCCTAAAACCTTTTGGTCTTAATGCGATTTGCCAGTAATATTTACAGCACTTATAACTTTGGTCCTGTTTATTGCTGGTAAGGCAATTGGATTGAACTGTGTGTGTGACAAATTCACAACATTTTACTTTTGACTACAGCTATTAATAATATGAAGGCAAGGAGATCATCTCAGTCTCACTTTTTAAATTTGGTCCTTGCTGAAGGAGATCAAAGAAACACTGAACTTCAAGCTTATTTGCTTCTTGTTTAGGAAAACAAGCTAACAAGCTCGCTGACCCTAAGCAGAAATCACACAAGGGAAAACATAATTTTAAAAATCCTTTCAAAATTTACGTAACTCAAAACTGTGACACAAGTATTTTTCTTTGTCTCACTGTGACTCAAAGTTGGCTCCTAACTACCATATCAAACTTCTTGTATCTTTAAATTAATACTTATTTTGGGGGGGGGGGAAGTTATCTTTGGAAGAAAGCCTATTATCATAGAGTCTGTAATGATTTTTGTCACTGACAGTAATTGGTTCAGTCAGTCAAGTGTTTGATTTACATAAAGATTTCAATGCCAGAATGGTTCACTTTGCTCACTGGCTTCAACCTCACAGACAATACAAAATGCAGAACTGAACCAGAAGCAATATGTGTTGCTTTTTGAAGATGTATCTTTATGGAGTTAAATGCATCTAGATTACCACAGGCTTGAATTACAGAAAGTACAAAAACTGCAGATGAAATCAACTAAATACTCCAGTGATGAGCCCCATAGCTAGACATCCAGATTTAACCCTTTTAAAATATTGATTTATAAACTGAAATTAAATGCATGAGAGGGAAATGGTGAAGCAGAAAGTTTCTCAAAAGTCCTGCAAGGTTGTATTTCATTAATAGGAGATTTTAACTGTGATTACATTAGAAGGCAAGGAAAAAAAAAGAAAAAAAAATTAGGAAAAAAGAAAGAAAAAAGAAAAAGAGAAACAGATGAGCTCTCATTTCTTCAAAGCTTTATTCCTTAATTTTTCTCTGGGCTAAATTAAAACATTAATCCATTTCAATGAATACCCACAGGGTTCACTTCTAAATGAGTATTTCCCCCCTCAACAGACAGGATAGGGAGATTAGAGTATGAAAAGGAGACAATTGAGTTTTCTGGTCTTCAGAGGGGTTTTAATTTGGATGTGACAGACATGTTCCAGCTGCTGCTTGTCTTCATATTTTCAAAAGGACATTTTAAGTGCCTCTGTTCCAAGTGCTGAGTGTCCCCAGAAAGATGAGTGTTGTGCTTGTGCCTGTTACTGGCTCTGGACTGACTGAGGCTTTTGCCCAGACTGTAAATTCACACTCCACCATCAGCTGTCTTCTTCCTCACGTCCCTCTCACATCCCTATCAGAGGGGAAACCCTTCGGGATCAGTGAAGACTAGATGTTTTAGAAAATGTGATATAAAGATTGAAAAAAAAAGTTATTTCAGAAATGGCTTCACTGCTTTCTTTGTATCCCTCTAACAAATTAATGAAGTTCATCATACTGCAATAAATAAAGTAGCCATGATCTCCTACTGACCATGGAAGCACAAAATCAGCCACAGGACACCTTCAAAATAAAGAAGCGGCTGATGAAACCACCCAGTATAGGGGCACCTAAGCAGGTTGCTACAGCAGCTACATTCACAAGACTGATCACTGAATCAACATCTTCCCACAGAGTTAAAGGACAGAGACACTTTGGGTGTCTGTAAAGGGAATAATCTAATCATGGGGCAATGCACTGCCTTCTCCAGTGAAACTGGTGTCAGGCAGCCTGGTGTGCGAGTGGTTTGAACTACTTCTTACCCTCTGCAGATTAAACACTAAGAGTCGTCGTGACTAAATTAGGTGCTATTAATCAGTTCAATAATCCTGTGTGGAAATAGGCCAGGAAAGAGGATTTGTCACTATCTGTTTCTTCCTTGTCGTCCCATTACCCAATGCATGCGCAAACATTTGTACTCTCCCACCCCATTTTATGGACAGGAAAGTGAAGTGGATAATTTAAGCCACTTTTTAAAAACCAGACAGAAATAAGTGCCAAAAACTGGAACTGGAGCTGCCAGGTCTGAACCAGGACAATTTTAGAACACAGACACAGAATCTCCCAGACGGCACTTCTCACACTAAAACCAAGATTTTATATGGCACTTTATAACAATAACAAACATGATGATTAAGCACTTGAGTTGAGCTGGCACAAGAGATTGGCAAAATTCTCCCAACAGTTCTTTGCTCTTAGAAAACAAGCTTTGCAGAATTCAGAGTTTCATGGATTTCTTCAGTTTTGACAAACTTGAGCTCAGCAAATCTGAAACCTCTTTAAATATCTCAGATTGGCATCTTCATATAAAAGTAGTTCTGCATTTCCAAACCAGCTTGATCTTCCTGCCTCTACTTATTCATTACAAGGGGTGGTGAAGATCCTCCCAGTGTGGAACTGCTCCCCTCTACTGTGTGTTCTGATGGGCAGAGGAAGAGGTAACAATGGAGATAACAAAAACATTATCTAAGCTTTTAAAACATTATCACATTTTAAATACTACCACAAGCCCCATATCTAAAACCCCCTGAAACTAATAGACAACTTATATTTCAGCACTGTCGTTTCAATCTCTGCAAACAGAGAGAAACCGCAGTGCCTACACCCCCGTTATTCTCTGAATGTTTTTTTTTTCCCTTCATCATTGGCAACTAGTGTATGAAAAGTAAATGCTGCGAAGTAAAGGCAGCTAAAATGTCTTATAGCCCTTGCTCTACCTGGCTGCCACACAGCACTTTTCCAGATGCTTCACCATACAAAGCTGAGAATCTTAATACTGTTCTATTTTAGTCCTATTCACAGTGAAATGATGGTATAAAGTGATTCTTCCATCAAGGCATTAATATCAGAACAAGATCAGAAGAGAAAAAAAATTGAATTTGTCATGTAGAAAGCTGAACAGAAAACCAGTCAAAGAAATATGATTGAAATGTATTTTCATGCAGGAAATTCTTTGTATTTACATAATACTTATGTATTTAAGAACAATTGGTATACCTGTCTACCATGTGACAATTTTGAACGTTCTACCCATTTTGGAGGAAATTAGGCATCTATTCAAGACTTCTGTGCTCACTTTAATTTCTTCAATTCTCCACCCACCTGAATCTGACACTTTGACATTTTTGCTTATTAGAATGGAAATTCAACATTTAGCAAGGCCAGGTGATGCAAGGTCAAAAACCAGTGAGAAATATGTATACTGAAGAAAAGATCATGGATGTTTACATTAATAAAACATGCGGTTTCATTTTTCTATAATTTTTAACAAAACAATAGCTGTCGTGAGACACTAAAAAAGTTTAGAAATATTCATCACCATTTTCTTGTTCAGTCTCAAAATAAATTGCTTCAGCACTCAGAGCTGTGTGTAGGTATTGAATAACATTATGTCTTTTAGTCTAGCACGTTGACGGAGAAGAATTGCCTCCAACACTGTCCTATTGTTCTATTTAAAGAATCTTAAGCCACAGGGATTTCATCACTTGAGCTGGAAGATTATTTAACAGACTAGTAGATCTTATGACTATGAAGTATTTCCCAACATTCTTCCATTTCCTGAAGTCATAGCAGTCAGCATACCTTAACTCATTCTAAATAATCCACCCTTCTTCCAATCCTCCACACATCAGTCTTCCTCAGTGCTTGACAACCTCTTTCCCACGTGGTACTTACCACATGTTAGAGTCTATTCTGATGAAGTACATGAAGCTAATTGTGTGAGCAGGGCATTCAGCTGATCGCTCAAAATGCAGATACAAGAGAGAGAACTCTAAACCCCTCAAACCAGTAAAACAGAAGGTACAGTCAGAGCATCATGTTACCTCACTGCAGAATCACAAGATAATACTGGGAACCACATCCCACAACTGTGGGCCTTTGGTGGATGACATGAACCTCTTATGCAAATTTTATTGGGGCAGACACAGGAAAAGCTTTCATATAGTGCATTTAAAATTCCAAGGGAAAATACACAAAGTTAAGTATTTTGTTAGAAGTTGTTTAAATCAGAAGTTTTTCTTTATGTTTACACAATTGTTTCTCTCCATTCCAAATCATAGTGGTTTCAACCTTAACATGACTTTCTAGTCATTCACTTTTTCTCATATTTTGCAGAATACATTCACACTCCTCTTAGAATGAAGTATCTCGATTTTTCAATTCTTGTCAATTTAGACCATCAACATGCAACAAGTTTTTAGACATACAAAAAATGCCTTTTCTAAATAAAGAATAATGGTTTAAAATATCATGCATTTTTTAAAACTTCAAAAGTAGTACACCAGAGCTGGGGCTAAATTTGAATTTTTCAGGTAATTTTGAACAAAATATTAGTGGACAAACCCATCTGTGGCACAGAACAGATCTGTGGAGTGCTGATAGCAGGACTTGGAGCTGAACTCAGACTGGGCTTTCCCAGATGTCCCATAGCATCCGGCCGCGTGGCTTTGCCCAAGCAGAAAACCTCACATGGGCCTCACTGCACTGTGGTGTAGAACTGCACTGATGTGGGAAACCATGGGATATGGAAGTGGCAGGGGGAGCTGCAGGCTCCACAATGAGTGGAGAGGAACGTAAGTGGCAATGAAACATGGACACACCACACATCTCCACCTCAACTGATAAAGCGAACTCTCACTGCCTCCACTTCTCTGAGCTGTTTGATTCAACTACAACTGCCCTTGTCATCTGTGTTGAATGAAGAGCTCACCACCTTGAACCATTTAACCATTTCATTTTGAGGAGGGCAGGACAGCCAATGGTGATCCGTGGTGGACTTCCTGGAGCCACCCTAGAACACAGCTTTGAAACGGAGCGTTCTTTGGCTTCTGGCATTGCATCCCACCTCCTTCAGCAAGGTGAGAAGCTGCCTTATGTGTTGCCATCACTATGAATGAGCTTTCCAGACCCTGGCTTCCCTGTGTGCAAACTGCAAGTGACATGTAGGCACCAAGAAGGGGATTTTAAATGGCCAAAATAGAAGCTGGTGAGATGCTGAACGGTTTGGATACCAGAGCTGCCCCTTCAGCCCCAACACAAAATTGGGCAGGATCTCATAAAAGCAGAGCCCCATTACAACTGATCCTGATTAGCAGCTGGTGGCACAACTGTCACAGCTGGCATGTTATCAGCAAACAGCAGCCTGGCTCATACCCACAATCTTGAGATGGAACTCCAGGAAAGACCAGAGGACAAGCAGGCAAATGCTGAGCAGTCTGGCCTGTCTCATGAGGGGAAAAGAGCACAGTCCCACTGCTTCAAATCCATTTAATTGAGTCAATCTGAATATGCAAAGAATTGTCAGAAGTCAACCAAGAAGCACAGCACAGGCTCCGTGTACATCCAGGCTTGCGGCTTTTAGAGGGGTCACAGGAAGGGGAGAAATCTGGTGAAGAACAAAGCTGCCGCATCTCAGCTCCATTAACAAACTTTCCCTCAACACAAACATCACATCTCCTTACTCTAAACAATGGGGTTTCACTCCGTAGACAGAGACACTAGTTGGGACTTCCGAAAAGAAATGTGTTTGGGAAGAACTAGCACCACAAGACATCTGCCAGAGGAGAGAAAAGCAAGAACAGGATCTCACCAGGGCCCCTTAAAGAATCACAGTTTACCCTGAAACTCTCTGTCCCTAAAATAAACCAGTGTTTTCCTCTCACCTAGCCATAGTCATTGGCATTTTAGTAACCTACAATATGTCATGATTTTGAAATGAGCCCCTCGATTTACAACAGTAGCAGCTCCTCTATTTATAACAAATGCACACTTGTAAGATGTTATCAACTACTTCTGTCTCTGACACACAGAGATGCTGCTTAAATAGAAAATTGTGTTATGTATGTTTGAAGACTTATAAAACTAGGTAATTTTGCATTTTCTACCCTACTGAGCTAGGAAATTAACAGTAAAACTTTATCCTGCCCTCTAGGAAACCTGATTTAGTCAAAGACATGATCTGAGGTAGTAGCTCTAGAATCAGCTATTTATTTAATTAAAATAAAACCATTCTTCCAGCAGACAGTGAAGGGAAGAAATAATATGTCATGCTAAGATTCCTGAGCCAGTACTTCTCCCCTACATCCTTTCTGTTCATGCTGAAGTGCACTGCTGCTCTGTGTTAAATAAGCTGCGGTAGAATGGAAAGCAACTAAGTTGTGCTCCCTGGGTGCTGGGCAACTAATTTAACTCTTGCTGGCATATAGACTATAAATAGAAAAAGATGGTACAGTTTCACACTGATAACATTTATATGAAAGTTAATAAATTAACAGTAAAGAAACGTTTTTTCTTCCTACCTGTCTGCCTCATGAACAGGAGCTGTGTTGCCTTTAATCCAAAGTAAGCAGGTGATGTTAGGTGTCACCTCGTGTGATGACTTACTGAGGGTCTGCACCTTAAACACCAGACGTGCCCTCACCTGCTTGGCAACACACCTTCTCCTTCCCTCACCCTTGTCCAAGAGGAAACATTATCCATTTGGAACTAATGAAAAGTAAAAGACTTCTGGGCTGGACAGCTGTGCATGTCACAGGAGCCACGTGAGGGAGATGACCCTCGGGAGGGGCTCATTCTCTTGCTTTTACAAGGAGGTGGAGGGAAACTAGACAACAGTTTAGATGAGTTGTCTAACTTGGCAGCAAGAGCAAAGTTATAGGTGCTGTTTTTCATCAGGTGATGGCCTGAGCTCAGCTCTACATGAATTTGTACAAGCAGGACATTTCCCCTGGGTAATTTTCATACCCATCAAAACCGATCTCATAATGTGCACAAGCTGGTCACAACATCCTGATCCCAACATTAAAGAGCGTTACCATCTTCAGCTGAGTCAGCTGAAACCAAGTGTTTCCACACCCTTCCAGTGACTGGAATATGGTTTCAGTTTTAATGGGCCTAATGTACAAAGATAGTATAAAAATACACCAGAATATATAAATGAAATGAACTTCTTTTAAGACAACTGAAGAATCAGATGTAACTTCCTATGCCTGAGATTACTAATGCTTCTCCCACAGTTTTTTTAATAGAAATCAATTGATTCGAGTTCGACAGCTTGAAGTATTTTGCTTTTAGGTTTGTATGAACCTATATACATCCAGTGTGTTCAAGGACAGTGCTCTACCTACAGATGTCAGTTTTTTCAGATTCCCACCTGAAATTGCTAAACAACAATACTCCTTACAGAGGTGTAGTTTAGATCTAATCAGATATCAGGTAATTCTGTCCCTAACACGGGTTTTATGTAACCGAAGGCTAGAAGATTACACCACCAGATAAGAGAAAAAGTTTTCCAAAGGCATAAATGTAGGGCAAAAGCAAAAAGCAAAAGAGGCTGACTAACCTTGAAGTAAAGTTTATTAGTGAATAATAAAAAATAAGTGGTCAATCCAACAGTAAAACAAGACTCAAACATGTTTGGGGGCATTGGAAAAGCTAGAAGTCCCTGCTGACATTATTCTTTTGCATTTCAATCACCCATATAAAGGGGAAAGAGATAATCCTTAGAATTTTGAACTATACTAATTGTATTTATTTTAATTAATTTCAAATAATACAAACAGTGAAAGATTTAGGAGCCTGCAGCATCTTGTCTCCTCTGCTGCTTCATATCACCTGGTGGGCCTGTCTGCACCCCTCCTGGGCTGATATCAGTTGCTTTGATATTGACACAGTTCAGGCTCAATCCCGTCTTCAAAGAAAAATGGCCATGAAAATCCCTCGATCCCCCTTTCTGCTCTGAGCCCAGGGCATGCACACATTTCCCCAGGACTGCACAATCCAGTGGGTATTATTTTGTACTTAATAAAATTAACAGTCTTTACAGAAAATAGGATTTGGAATTACATTTCTGCCATGGGATCATTCAAAGTCTGATAGATGTACTACGATATCAGTCCTGATCCCTTTCATATCACTGGCAGTATTTGCTCAATTTTCTAAACTAAGTTTATTGTACTGAATATTAAGAAGGAGAAGAAAAGTAGATGAGAAAGACTGTATTGCTTATTTTAGATAATATTGGTCCTAAACTGTTCTGTATTGGCTGCCATTTACTTACCAAACACAGTTCACTCTCTTTATTTACTATTTCAGCTTGTAAGAAGGGATGTTCCAGGTAAAAGCAAAGTACAAGAAAGAATGCCTCAGATTCACTCTTAATGGGATTTCCTCTGAACGTGAACCCCATCACATTCAGCCTCTATTCATCTGTTATTATTAATATTTTAAATAGTTGATAGGATTTAATAACTTCTTATTAATATTCAAAAATTATTAATAATA
>VYZT01049689.1:0-29134 GCA_013400735.1 Pomatostomus ruficeps | reverse complement strand
AGACAATGCTGACTCTTTTGTTAGGTAAGGAAATAACTGAAAAAAAGTCTTTTTACATACAAAATTTTAAGTACCTACAGCAACTACCTTTGAATTTTTTTTACAGCCTGGCATGTCACTTTTTCTGGGTGCAGACTGGCTGCAATTTTGAAATGTTATAATCTTGTTCTTTCTGAATTGTTGTCTCATGAAAATAAGGTCTATATTGCCTTCTAAAGCTCCTCTGCAAACTGACAGGATTCTATTGAAGCAACCAAATGAAATGCACCTTCTTTGTAACAGGGTAGGAAAAACTTCCCAAGAGAAGTGGCGTAGTACTGAGAGCTGGATGTCAGCTTGTGCCAGTGATAACTGCAGCAAGTGGCTCCTTTGACTCAGACAAATTAATTTGAAATGGAAGTTGCTATGACACAACATGTTGCAGGAGCAAAACATATTTACTTAAATGAAGGCAGGAAGGGATGGTAAGGAAACTTAGGTCTGACTTGTTTTCCACAAAGGCACAATACAAAACTCATTTAACTGGGCCTCCAGACGACTATTAAAATCAGCTAAAGCTACCTACAAAACTTGCCTGCCTGAACGTGGGAAATGAACCCAGAACATGCGGTCTGCTAGTGCCATCTATTGTGTATGGGGAAAAATACAGATACCATATGTGGGATTTGCCTGTTTTCTCCTTAAGATGAGAGAAATGCTCTTTTCTGCATTGCAGCACCAATCCAAAACATAGCCAAAGCTCATTAAATTACTGTTGTTGTTTATAAGATACAGCATGTATTATTATTATTTATGTGTATTGCAGGACTCTGGCCACTTTCAGGATTCATCATGCCAGTGCTGTTTGTGCCTGCACATGTGACCATGGGAGCACTGGTACACACAAAAATGCGGTGAAAGACAGACCCAGCTGTGACAGTTTTTAGTCAAAGCTAAGGAGCTCTTATAAATTAAAGCCTGTTGCTACTTCCCCACATTTCTCCCAAATAAATGGACATTAGCTCATCTTCCAAGGAAACAAACGTTATCCCTTCTTAAAATACAAGCACCATGCTGCCTTGCACTGTTTCTTGGAGGTGAACAGCTCTTCCAGCCTTTTCTAGAGACAATATTTCCAGTGGACATTGTAAACTGCTGGAAATCAACCCCAAACACTCTGTAGTCTTCAAGGAGACACTCCGAAGCCTGAGGGCTTGTGAAAATGTGGTCAATATTGAGACTAAGACTGCATTTACAGAGGAGTTTGAAATACCAGGCTCTTGAATGTCTTTACAAACTTCATGCTGGAATGTCCAAAATTCCCTGACATATAGCCACAATCCCTCTAATCTACTTGGAAGTTTTGCTACTAGTATTGAAAGCAAGAAATAAATCCCTCAGCATCAAAGTTATTGTACTGCTGTCAGACATATGCTGCTGTGACAGACAAGGCAGTATGCAAACTGAGCAGACCAGAAATTAAAGTTTAGAATGCCTGATGGGAAAGGCCAGCAATAAGGTCATCACTGGCTTAGTGCACACTGGAAGGAAACGCAATGCAAGTAGCAGTGCCCTAAGACAAAGGGGGTTTTAGGTATTTTGAGTGGATAGTTTCATCCTTACATGATCTGGAACTGTGAGAGAGACCACAACAGTGGTATTTCATCAGCACATCAAGCTGCACAACCTAAAAAATGAGGTTTTGCCATTTTGGAAGCAGTGGAATGATTTAGCATAACCACTAAAAATAACAGCAACTGTCATGTGATTTACTGTAGTTTATGCAAAAGGAATTTCTCAATCACTCCTGACAGGCTGGCAAATAGAAAACATCATGCGGGGTAGATGATGAAAATATTTCTAGCATAGCTTCCAAGAAAAAATAGCTATTTCTTGTTGCTAAGAAATATGAAAATATAGAAAAAAGGGCCTGTAGCAAAGCAACAGAAATATGCCGTGACATTATCTGTGCTAACCCCTAGAGATCAATTGGTTGTAAAAAATTAAAGTGCATTACTTAATAAGCGTCATCCACAGCTAAATGATACCTTGCTGGAATAATTTTTTTTTCAATTTATTGCAACTTGTCAACTCACATTTCAGCTGAAAAAAATATTTAAGTTGTTGACTGAAAATCTGCCTGGAGCCAGAGAATAGCCAAAGTATTTTCAATAGTTGTTCATTGCACAAATAAAAAGGAAATAATCCATTGTCTCTATCTGCATTTCCATGCACATTGAGGTCTTAAACCTAACAGATTTAATAAGAGGTTCACTATTGAGGCATTCTTTTGGTCATGAATACAACTCATATTAAAATGTATCCCAATAAAGCTTAGAAAATTGGGAAGGATTTAATTCAGTACTTGAATTTACATGTTGACTTCAGGGAACGAGGTGATCTTGATTCAGCTGCTTTCTCTGGAAATTTTTTTTGTTCCCTTTAGGATACTGTGAGCACTGTAAGGGTTGGCCATCATTTGAAACAGCAACTTCAAGCTTCTTATACTTTAGTTTATGAAAGCTAATAAAAATCAATAAAAGAATAATACACAATGCACTAAGAAATGTGGTCTTTTCTTAACAGAGCCTTGAAAATAACATGATGTTACTTTCTATGGTTAATATACATTTTCTTTAAAACCTTCACTTGAAGGAATGTGTGTCCCTTACAGGATACGCAGTTGGCAAGACATAGATCACTCCTTCAGTCAGTACTGGATTTGATTTTTAACTTGGCTGTAGCTATAAACCTCTGCAAGATAACCTGAATACTATGGAAAATAAATCTGCCAGTGAAAAACACTTTTACTGTTTTTATCTGGAAGAACTTATAAAGAAAACATCGACTCTTTATGTTGTGAAACAGCTGCATTTAATACAGTTTAAAATACACATTAAAAGAAATATCAACAGATGACTAATTTTAAAACATCACTCTCCAAAACACACATCACTTAGTGGATATTAGCAACTGAAAGTCATCAATATTTCTGCATAAACTGTGATAGAGTGTGGAAAATGTAATTTTCAGAGAACTTAATTGACAATCAAGTGGTGAATGCACTGAATGGAGGTGGTGAATCAGTCCATGAAAGAACCTTTGGCCTGCAGATACTTGTAACATCTGACTTCTCAATTAGTTCCTTTCCAAGTCTTTCATTACAGAAGTAACTCTATACAGGCAAATATCTTCGCTACAGGTGCTCTCCAGGTTTGTTTTTTAATTCAGTTTTTTATATATAATACTTGTACTTTTATTTCTAAACACCTGAAAACTACTGGTGCCTCTTCTTATTTTCCATTCATTCCCAAAGATGTTTTTGATACCTTCTTCACTCCATTGTAGATTAAAACACAGGCTGGAAAATTCTGCTTTGTATTAACCGAATTGCAATAAGATTTCTCTTTGGTACATTGTGCTTAAATGTAAATTTACTTTCTGTTCCCACTTATGTTTCATGTTTCCTATGGCCATCAGTACATGAAAGGGAAACGGGGTGGATNATCAGTACATGAAAGGGAAACGGGGTGGATTTTTCCAACATGTATTGCAGTGATGATTAGAAAACATTTTTCAAGCAATATAGTTTAAATTTCTCTCAGGATTTGCATTTGCATTACAGTGCCCAGTAGCAGAAATATGCAGCATAGTGTTGCCATCTACTAACTTCAAATTTCTAGTCTTGAAACAAAGATGCCCAGTCCTACTCTCACCATCTTCTCCAGCCCTTGCAACTTAACAGAGTAGAAAGTCAGTCCCAGTGATTTCCATTGCCTTTACACTTCCTTGTTTACAAAATGTGCTTTCTCAAATCTAAACCTAATGCTACTAATCACACTACAGCAAATTAAAAAGTACAGATATGTCCAAAATGGAAGAGCTGAAGAGATCAAGTCCTTGAATGATTTTCCAGTGTTTCCAGATATTGTTTTTATTACAGTGTTTTTAATATACCAAACCATATAAAATTACAAAATATTGCTAAGAGGCAGCAGGAACCTTGCTGTGAGTTTTTAAAATCTTTTAGTGGTTGCAGTTGCAGAGTTAATGGCATGGGTTCTTAATACAACCTTATCAATCCCTGTCCCTCTGCTATGTTTTCTATAAGTAAAAAGAAACCTAGAATATTCAGATATAAAATATTGTTTTTTCACTATCAGGAGTCTTCATGTATTTCTGTTGATATCCTTAAAGAAAATCTCTAAAAGAAAAATAAAGCAAGATCAGCTTAAGATAAGTTAATTTTACAGTTCTGCAATATAAAGTACAAGGAGATAAAACAAGAGAAAAAAGTGATAAAGTGAAATAAATACTGTGGAAAATTTTTTAAAATTACTTATTTTTCTTAGAGTTTGGAGAAGTTTTTTACTGAATTAATAGTTTGGCTTTCTCTGGGCACTGATTAGGACAAAAAGAGGGTAGAATCTAAAAAATCTTGCTGTCATTGTCAGACACTAACATTGGATTTGGTGCTATTTTATAGCCTGCAATTTAAAATGTGTGCATTTCCATTTTGTTTAATTCAATCGCTTTCTCTTATTTATTATATTCACAATATTTATATTTAGTTAAACTTCCTATGGTTCTGAAAGAGAATTATCAACTGAGGATTGTTGATAAATATTCTGAGAACTTCTGCCTTGTCCTGCAAATCTCTATCTCCAAGGGAAGAGTCGGACCTTTGATTAAAGAGATGTCATCATAAACACAGAAATCAGAGAGTGATGGATTGGCAATAAATACCTCCCCCAGAAAATAATGCATTAAATTAAACACACATTTCTGAGTGGTACTTCAATAGTTCTACCAGTTTTAGAAGGCAATTATATGTCTTTAAGATCATGTGGTATGTAACTTTGAATAACTAATTTTTTTGATAAAGAAGTGTCTTTTTCTGCTGAACCTAGATTTTAAAAATTTTATTCTTTTTTAATTTTATTTTTGTAATTAAGGAAAAGCTCTAGAGTCATGGTCTATTCAGTACTACGTCAAAACTAAACAGACATAGCAATGTTTGCTATTGCTTAACAAAATATATGTTAGCTCTGAATCCAGCTACCCAAATCAGAAAGTTTTGTGTCAATACTTTTCCAAAAAGTATTTCATATTCTTTTCACTATGAGGAAACATAGCAAAATGTGTAGTTTTTAAAAAGAAAGGAAACATCAATGGTTGAAATGCTTTGGGTTATTATATAAAATCCCTCATGTAGAAAGAAATGCAGTTTTACTTGCATCATTATTTTTGTTATTTTGTGACCTTTAGAGACCCTCTTTCTACAAAAAGATTGGTAAATAAGAAGAATATATTAATTAACTGTTATTAATTTTCAAGAACAGACACATTAAACTATTAATCTGAATTTTGTTTTAAAATCAAAGGTGAGAATATTCATTATGTAGACAGAAATCAGATCTGTGACTGGTAAAACTTGTTTCTGTATAGCTTTGATGCATCTATCTAGGTAAAGAATGGTAATTTTCTATTGCGTTTGTTGTTATACAATTCATAGCACGTAGTTACTGTTAAAATATGCAGATACCAACCTGAAAATCTCTAATGAATGTTAAAAAGAAGAAGATGAAACCAAAGGCCACCGTCCATTCACAGATTGCACTCATAAAATGGTAAGTATAATCCTGATGGAATGAGACATAAAACAAATTTTCAGATAAAACAGCTAAACAAACTAAGTGTGGAATGATAGAGACATTTCCTTCTGTAAATTCAACCATTCTGTAAGATTTATGACTCACCATCCCTGTTGTATAAAAGGCAATGCACATTTTGTTTTTTTCAGAATGGTGAGTATATTTATCAAGGCTTCATGTGTTGCAATAAGTCTTGTGCAGTAACATCAAAGACAGTACAAGAAAACTGCAATTAGCACAAGATCAAAACTCAATTTGAATAATAGGAACCTGAAAACATTCAGTTCTTACATTAAGATTCCCAAAGTGCCCCTGTTCCAAGCTTTCACTCAGAGCCACTGAGCTCAATAATACAGTCCCTTACAGCAAATTCTCACCATGTGAGAGATGGAGGGCTACCCTTTATGGTAGTTCCTGACACAAGTTTTGTTTTTAAGTAGACTGCCACAGAAAACCTATGTCAATTGGCACAAACATAACACAAAGTGTTCCTTAACACACCATCAACAAATATGCCATCTGTTTCAGTAAAACCATTTTTTTCATCCTTGCAGCTCAAAAAACCCTGTAAAACCCCTGAAAATATTACTAAGATTGTCTAATTTGCAAAGATTTATCTCACAGCTGCCTTGCCACTGTTTGGTTGAAGTACATTTGCCAAGTGTGCTTTTATTAAACTCTTAAAGCAGGATACATTCTCTGCATTATTTAACCTGGTTTTTGAGTACCACCTTTCAGCAAAATCTGTCCAAAAAGAAAAACTAGTTTTCATGGTTGTCATTCTGAAAACACTGAATGAATTCAAATACCTAAAATTGACTTTAGTGTTCTTTAGGTCAGACTCTAGATATTTATGACAGTAGTGAAGACTATTTAATAAAGAATGGTGCAAAAGCTGAGAAAATCAATGTTGTAAAAAAACCTCAAAAACTACATCATCAAATTGCTCCACTTTTGTTTCATGTGAGAAGTTCATTCTCAAGAAAATTGACTATAAAAGGAAGTAGAACAACTAATTTCCAGAAATTTTTTGGTAGTCTTTTTCTATGGGAAAGTTTCAAATTCTTGGTTAAAATGAAAGTCTAACTCTTTGATGATTGATCATCCATGACAAGTTTTCTTACCCACACCACAGATATTTCTCCAATGAAGAAGTAACTGGAAACCACCATTGCACAAACCTGTTCATGGTAATGTACTAATTGAAGTCTCTGAAATATTTGTAATGCTTTAAGATAAATATAACAGCATTCCCCAAATAATATGATACAAGCTAAGTTGGCTACTTAATAAGATTTTACCTTTTCACCTGGGATCCAATCAATTTTTGTCATGGAAATTTTTGAAGCAAACACAATCACTGGGAAAAACAGTGTAAAGGAAACTGTACAATATTAGCAAGTAAATTGAAAATGTCTGCTTACAAAAACACCCCATCTTCCCCTTCTGTAGCACAGGATATCCTAAACAACCAGAATATCAAATCAAGGTATTAAAAAAACAAGTAAATGAAACACATTATTACAAGGTAAGTAATGGCAGCAATCAAAACACATTTCTGCACAAATGAAGGTTTCTTTGGGTTCTTTCAAAGTATGGACAGTAAGGGAGACACTCCAAAACTTGGGTGATCTTTGTGATCAAGAACTGCGGGAGCAGAGCCCTGCACTGCTGGAAGTGGAACCATGCTAGTTTCCACTGGTGCACAATGGGAGCCTCGATCTGTTTGCACAACTTCCTCTCAGGACTGAGGCGCTCTTTCAAAGCCCTTTGACAGCTGCTGGAACCAAAAGCAGGCTGGAGCTGGCTGACTCACGTGATGAGCTGCTGCAATCCGTTTTCAACACTGGCACATCACCCAAGGCCAGTAACATCAGTGAGACAGCTCTAATTATAGCATGCCAGGGAAAGGCCAGGAAGTTGGGCAGTGAGACTTTAAAGAAGGTGACTCTTGAGGCCAAGCACCAAGCAACATGATCAAAGTCATCTGCTAAGGCTTGTGTGCCACCTGTATTTTAAACTTCTGTGTGTTTGGTTCATTGTAGAAGCAGTGGCTCCCTTTCTCAGGCCTTCCTCCCTCCTCTCCTTCAAGTGAAGGAGGTTGGAAAATTGCTCTAGCTTCACTAGTGTATGATTCTGTGAAGAACACTGGGGCATTGTTCTTAAATATACCACTGAAATAAGAGATAAGGTTTTTTAGAAACCCCCCAGAACTCATATTTATGCTATTAATGGTGTCTCAACATGCTATATTATATATATTAGACAGCCCTAAGTAAAGAGTGTGTTCTTATTTTTATTCTTTATCAGCAACAATTTGACTCAAAAGGATAATCATGAATGCATAAAAGGAAAACCGTGGGATACACCATAAAGGATACTGGGAATGAAAGCAATGCATGATATTGCAGATATGGCCATCCTTATGTGACACACAAAGTAAGTGTTCCATCTTGGGCAGGACTTGTAAGAGATTATAGACTGAAGTGTAATGTACACGACACCCGAGCCAAATGCCACTAGAGCCCCTATGTCATGGACACTGGGAACAGCCAGCTCCTGGAAAGAGAATCAGCACAATGGTTAGCTGCTTCTATCTGGAGAAACAGGTAGTGCACAGGCATGTAAATTTTCTGCATGACATACTCATTAGAGGAACTAGACTGAATACTAAGGAAACAATTTCTAATTCCAGCTTTGCTTTGATCTCCTTGACCTTGAGCAAATCTCACATCTTCTTCATGTCTCAGTTATTCTATTGGCAAATGGGGTAAGAATGTATTGTTCACTAATTGTATATATACAGTGAAAAGAGTGAAGGCTCGCAAGCCACCATTTCCAGCTTCCTGCACAATTAAGCATGCTCAAAAATCTGCTTGATCAGGTGCTCAGATAGATTAGATCCCTATCATGCTCAGAACCCTTTCTACAAACTACACTTAACACGGAAAGCAGGGTCAAAGCAGAGGAAACAGAAATTAAGTGAGGAAAGACTTTATGGACTGGCAATGAGACACAACAGAGATTAGATAAGAACCACTGCCATAAATGTTAAGGAACTCCTCTGGAAACTTTAGGATGAAAGTTTCTGCCTCCTTGACTATCACAAATTATTTTGCATTCCTGATTTGTCTTTTCCCTATTGAAGCTGAATTTGTTTTCTATTTCAGTCAGGTATCATCCAACTTTTTTTGTGCCACATATAAATCTTATCAATAAGAATAGAGATATTTAAAAGTAAAATATTATTAGAATAGACCTTTGGTGTTTGCAACCCACAGACACTGCCTGGATGCAAAGCTAAAACAGCAAGGTATCATCCTAAGGCAGAGGATGAAATTGTCTGAGAATACCAGGTCCATTACATGTAGTGGCTGCTGAAGCCCTGACAATGTTTATTTTCAATTTCTCTGTATGTTGTCATGTCACTATATGAGCACAATAGTATTTAACAAAATTTTCCATGGCAGACCATCCTTCAAAAGAAATAATGTAGCTGCTTCCACAGATTTTAAGGCAGTATCTCAAGCTGCCTGCCAATTAAATTTAACTTGATTCTAGGCCAAAGCTTTCAGTGCAATTGTCCTAATACTTGTGTCAGAATCTACCCTATTATATAGTTCCTCAGTAGAAAAGGTGAAATTAATAATCTGTTTCAGTATTTTTTCTGTCTATTGAATTTTCTTTCAGACACTGAGGGGTGGACTTTGATTTGCAATGAGATGTCTAACCCTTTCTGGCAAAGTAAGCAGTAGTTCTACATGTCTCTATCAAAAGACTTAACATGTTGTTATGCCATCTCCTACAGACTCAAAAGAACAAGCTAATACTGTGCTCAATGTTCTAACCTGTCAGCTAAGATTAGTTTATTCTGTAGAAAATGCTGCTAGTGACTGTGCCATCATTCAGTCAAAGATGCAGATGCTTTTGTTAGTCTGACTTATTCTGCCCTGCCTGATTATAAGCAAACTAAACTTGGAATAGCAAAGTTTTTTACAGTAAAATTTTCACAGTAAAAATTTTCCAGCAAAAATATCCATATAGTACAGACCTGTTACAAGACAAGCACACAGAAAAGCCCTTAATGTCATAACTGCACAAGCAAAAATCCTCGTCTATAGGGAGGAGACAAATCTGTTGCTGTAAAGCTACTGAAAAAAGACAAGAGCAAGAAAGGTCTTCTTACTCCATTTTCCACATATCCACATGGGGATAATGTTAATCACTGTTATCTAGTTTAAATTTTTAATGGTAAAACAACTTCATTTTTGTTATGAAATTTATGGTCATACCTGAAAAGTTGCAACTATGCCCATTCCAGTGCAGCCCATCAATCCAATACATAAGGTAGACATATTGCATGAAGACCTAACAAAGTGCGACGAGTCATTTTGCTTCTGTATTAATAAATATCTGATGTACATTGTAATTGCAGCTGAAAAAAAAAAAAATGTGTTATATTCAATGATCATACATTGCTTACATTTTAACACCTTTTCCTGTAACATATGACATGCAGAATAAAATTATAAGCATAATACAATAAATAATATTGACTTCAACTCTACTGGAATGAAGAAGTTAATTCAGATGAGCTTTCAGATAGAACTTTATCTTTGTCCTGAAATTGCACGTTATTGCTGTCTAGAACTAACTGCGTATCAGTTCAAGAAAAGCACTAATTTAAATCCCATTCTCCTGGGTGTTTTAGGCACAGAGGCATTGCCATTCCACATGAGGAACAGACGTTACAGGGAGATAACAACCATAAGCTTGAAGTGGGAGGCTTTATGCTGCTCTGACATGCTGTGTTGTACCAGAACTACGTCTTCTTACAATGGATGGTCTGAAGAATTGATTCTTTTTTGCAGAGTCACTGCATGCATGACCCTAATATACAGTTCACTCCTGGCAAACACCTGTATTGAATTAGGAAGTTGTGGTTCTTCAGGATATAACAAGCTGTAGACTGGATTCCACAGTTCTATAACACAGAACACAGTTTCAATCTATCTATAGCTGGAAAAATTAACCAGGTAACTTTATCCAGGCACTATGACGTTACATGAAACACACCAAGATAGTGTGACTGAAGGAGGCTCTTAGAAAAGGTAAAATACATGATTTTTACTTTGCTTAAGGCCATAATAACTACAAGTATGCAAAGGTACACAGCTCTTGACCCTCCATCCTCTAGAAGATAATAGGAAATGCCAAACTTTCTGATTCACATCAGTCATTTTGTAAAGAAATGGGCACGTTGTGGAGAAAAACAGGTGTTGCTTCAATGCTGTTCTTCCCTTTGGTGCAGCATCCTAGAACCTAAAGATTCCCCACCTCAGAGTTTTTGCAGAGTAATTATGCCATCTTTTTTCCACTTTTATTTCCAGCATGTTGGCTGCTTTGCACTGATGAAGTGCTATGGAGAGACACAAGTGCCTCTAAGCCTGCACTAACTGCTCCTCAGGACCTGACTCTCTAGGTGTTACTTTCATCTACCTGATACTGCCATTTGGCTGTGGAGGAGGTTCTCTGCAGAATACTGAATACATTTCTGCAATTTAACCAGGCAGCTTTCACTAATTCTCATTTCTTCAGTCTGGTCAACCCAAACACCCAAACATACCTAAAAGTGCTGAAATGTTAATCATAAAACCAAAGACACCACTCTCCGGAGGTTTAGTTCCAGTGTCGCTAAAGCAGGAAGAGAGAAAAATTAAAAATTAATCAAGATCTGTGAAACATAAATGAGATGTACACATGAAATCCCAAGAGAAATATAACGTGTGTGAACAGCTCCTGTATGAATAAGGCATTTCAATGTATCTTCTGCTGCACACTCAGCCTCCCTTTGTAGTAGAGAATCTTCCTTTGCAAAAAGAAAGCATATTTTGAGAACATAGTATTTGAACTGTATTTCTTATTTTTCTGTATGCAATATGCAAAGGTGTGACAGAGAAGTACTTTGCTCATGAATGAAATTATTACATAAATGACACTTTAAAAATGATTTTTTTAATCTGCTAAATTAACACTGTGATAGAGTAAAATGTATCTAATGGCATATACTAGCTTAGGATGTGAGAGAAGTGGGTTTTATTTCCTTAAAAGGAAATTCTCTCCCATGAGAGAAATTGTGTCCCAATGCCCAGGAATATTCCTTGTAACTGTTTAATTTAGTAATGTAGATACAGCTTAAGAGTACTCTGTGCCCAAGGTGTTGTAAGTCTCTTCTGATGAAACATTTCCCCCTTATAGGAGATAATTAGAAACTCACTGGGACAGAGAGAGGGAGCATGAGTGTGAGAATATCTACAGAATTTATATACATATGTACATGCACAACTATATATATGAAAAACAATATATAGAAAATATTTGTTGTGTAGAAAGTGGAACACCGTCACCACAGAATCCTTTTCCCTCTTTTCCCCGCACATGTGCAAACACCCACCCCATAGAATGCCCTTTGCTCACAGGATGAGAGAGAATATCTTCCTGGGAGTATGCAGGCCCAAGCTCCCTCAAGCAGAGCTCTTCCATAGAAGGTGAGCACTCTGTTGAAAAACAGTACTATGATGTTGTCACCTCTTTGCACTGTATTTTTTCTTCTCTAATGTTTGTTTTTTCTTGTTTAACATACAACCAGTTGATATCTATTTGATCAGGCTCTGTTGGTCAAGCCAATCGAAAACATCTAGTTCTTGAATCTTCATATAATTTGGGTGTGAGCTAAGTTTTCAGTTACTGGGCAGTACCAAGAGGCAGGATAGTGTGTTTGAACAGAGGCACCCAAAGAACTCTACTGTCAGAAATGTGCACACATGAGTTTTAGCTAATGCCAAAGTTTAGTGGAAACTGAGCAAAGATTCTGAGAATAAACCTTTCTCCTATAGTGGAAGTGTCAATCTGCTGGAGGGCAGGAAGGCTGTGCAGAGGGATCTAGACAGGTTGGATCGATGGGCCAAGACCAGTGGTGGAAGGTTCAGCAAGATCAGGTGCTGGGTCCTACCCCTGGGTCACAACAACCCCCTGCAGTGCTGCAGGCTGAGGGAAGAGTGGCTGGAAAGCTGCCCAGCAGAAGAGAACCTGGGGGTGCTGGTGACAGCAGCTGAACATGAGCCAGTGTGTGCGCCCTGGTGGCCAAGAAGGCCAGTGGCATCCTGGCCTGTATCAGCAATAGTGTGGCCAGCAGGAGCAGGGCAGTGATTGTCCCCTGTACTCAGCACTCGTGAGGGCACACCTCGAGTGCTGTTGTGAGTTTGGGCCCCTCACTACAAGATGGACATTGAGGGGCTGGAGCGTGTCCAGAGAAGGGAAATGGAGCTGGAGCTGGAGAAGGGTCTGGAGCACAAGTCTGATGAGGAGCAGCTGAGGGAGCTGCTGAGTTCAGCCTGGAGGAGAGGAAGGTCAGGGGTGACTTTATCGCTCTCTACAACCACCTGAAAGGAGGCTGTGGCTAGGTGGGGGTCGGGCTTTTAGGGAACAAGAAACAAGACAAGAGGAAATGGCCTCAAGTTGTGCCAGGGGAGCTTTTAATTGGATGTTGGGAAAAATTTCTTCACAGAAAGGGTGTTTAGACATTGGAATGGACTGCCCAGAGAGGTAGTGGAGTCACTGTCTCTGGAAATGTTAAAGGGAAGCCTGGACTTAGTACCATGGTCTGGTTGACATGGAGAAGTTTGGTTATAAGTTGGACTCAGTAACTTCAGAGGTCTTTTCCAATCTGTGTTGATTCTGTGATTCTGTGTATGATGGGACAAGTAGGTACTAGCTAGAGATTTTTTTTTATGTAATTCAAGGAAATGAATACTCTTCATTCCAGCAGTGAGGCTGGGTTAGGTTTCAGTGCTAAGCTTCTGAAACTACCGCTGAGTACAGCCAAAATGACCTCAGCGTGAATACTCTCAACACCCCAAAGAGAAAGCACTCTCTACTTAAGCAATCACTCTCAACAATTTTAATAATTTTGTTAAGTTCAGGACAGAAGAGTGTGACCGTCTCAAATGACTTAATTATTTTGGAAATTCATATTTGCTCTCCAACCCCTTCTATGTTACAGAAGGATTTGTGTAACGAAAGTTGCTAAGATGATTTATCTACAACAGGAGGAAGCTTAGGATAAAGGAAGGATCCTTTTCTATGAAAAGCTGATGCAAATAAAAAATAGAGAAAAATCCATATCTTTCTTTTGACTGGATTGGTTTCAAATTCTCAGGCAATGAAAGTTTGGACCAGGCTTTTAGACAAGTTTTTACAATTTCTCAGACCTTAGTAATCCCTATTCACCTTTTTCTTGTTGTAATGCTTTCTGTAAGACTTGTTCCAGCTTGTAGTCTATATTAATCTTGTTTCTCTTTGATAGTGAAATTGATGAAAACAGTAAACTAAGTCTTTTTTTGTTTGTTTGTTTGTTTGACACAGCTGAAAATCATCTTAATTACTGTTTCATTTAGCCCATTTTTTAACCTTGAACTTCATCTTTTCCTTTTGTTTCTGGAGTGTTTTCATTAGCAAGACAAAGGAGTCCATTTAAAGTTTGGGCCACTTGTAACAATCTTCAAGGACTTTTTCAAATCAGAAATCTCTCTGTGGTAAGTACAGGACTGTAATCACTTCAAAGCTTTTGAAGGGCTTTAGGCGAGAAGAGAATGGAATTGGCACACACATAGAAAGCCATTTGAAGTTCTTGGAACACATAATAAAAGCAATCCAAATAACCTGAAATTGCACTGAACTCCATTTTCTAACAAAAAGTTTTTCACAAGCTAAAGTTTTATAGGTGACTTTTGCTTTTGTGGATTTTTTAAACTCAACGGTCTTAGATTATGCTTTAAAGAAAATTCATACCTGGAATACTATATCACATCTACAACCTATTTACAAAGTACTACACTGGATTTTTAAGGACACAATCTTCTTAATGCTGTATATTCCATTAAAAAAATCCCTGAAGCTAAATGAAAACTTGGGTTCATATTGATTTTTCTTCAGGTCTGCTGCTTTGGAAAAAAAGATTAGCAAAAAAACCCCAAACAACCTATATTGGTGACTGTCCCTTCCTTTTTATGAAAAAAGAAAGCAAATGACATACTTGAAACAAAAATGTGCTCACTTATTTGAGCTGCTGCATAGGTGAGCTAGACCACCACGGAAAAGATTAAAAGCCCTGTATGAAACTGACAGCATTTGTGTCACCATCTTAGGCAGTAGAATTTTAAAAAACAAACAGTCTTCTGAAGAGTGGAAAGACAAGAAGGTGAAGGGGACAAGGAATAAATATTTTAGAGCCAAAAGACTCATCATCACTGAATTTTCTTCTGAGCCATCACAAACTACTTCTCTTCAAACTGAAGTCCTAAATTTTTAAAATAGGAAGACTCTATTCTATCTATTTACCTTCAGGAAAATTCCCTTTACTCTTTCACTGAGAATTCAAACCAGCAAAGAGCCACCCCAGCACATCCAAATTGGTATGGATTTTGAGCCGTATGAGTAACAGGGCTAATTTGGGCACAACCTTGTCATCTTTTACGACTCAGTTGCTGGAAAACAAAATAATATTCTTTTTTTCTACTCAGAAATATATTTATATGGTTTATTTGATGAGACATTAGCACAGCCTCAATGACAAATTTAGGTGTGGTCTCTCACTGTGACAGCTGCTACACGGTAAACAAAATTAATGTTACTTCAAGGCTTACACAGAGTACTTGGGGAATGTATATAAGAATTACAGAACTGTTGAACTAACGTTTGTCAATATTCTTCTCCTTTGTGTAACTGGAATTTCCCCATACGAGCTCTATTGAATTTTTTAGTTCATTTTAAGATATTGCACAACTGAAATCTTGCAACATTCTTCCTCTTTTTTATCACTCTTAGTTCTACCAAATCACATTCTCAATCACATGATTCAGATTCTTAGGCTAAAGCAATGACCTGCAAATTAAGAATAGGAGCTAAGGTGTGATTATTGGTCTGAGTACTTGTACTGTTCCCAAGTGCATCTTCCATGAAGTTCTTATGCTTAGACCATGTGCCTTTAGAATTGTTGCAGATTCTTCACCGATAGTCAGTGTAGATCCTTAGTCCAAATGTGGTGTTAAAAGGATAGACAAGAGTTTTAAAAAATTTTACTAGTAAATGCAGAGGGCCTGAAATATGAGTGGAATTCACTGGTGCAGCCTTTTATGTCTTTGTTTTGTTTGGGGTTTTTTAGTGCATATGGACATTTATTGTGATTCTGTAGCTAAAGGATAAGAATGATGTTTCCTGGGAGCTATTCTATAAAGTTGATATAACTGTGGCAGCTATGATACATTAATTAAAGTTGTACAGCTGTGACTTAAAGGCTTGGTCTATCCCTTTTAAAAAGAATGACACAGTTAAGATACCTGGGCTGTCAAAAACTTGACTGCAAACAAAACTATACATAAAAAAACACTTCTTGTTGCCTCATATATTTTATTCTATGACATGGCTTCAACATAAGAAACACAATTTGTCAAATTTCTTACTACAGGATCTCAAAATCTTTCTGAACAAAAATCATGTACAGTTATTTCAAATGTTTTCTTCTTCTTGGTTAATAATGGATAAATTGCACTGATCACAAGCACTTTTGTGTCAGCAAAGCTTTGTATGTAATCAAGGATAAGCAGTAGGGTATTTGTTCAAGTACAAGAACAAAGCTTTCCAAGAGCTTTCCAGATTTGTGCAGAGAGTCTTAAAAAGTTTTGCTAGTACAAGCATGAAGCCCAACTTTCTCTGGCTCAATCTGAATGAAGCTCAGCTGTCTTGTGTGTTGCAGTGACATTTGTTCTTGCCTATGATGACAAACCCTAATTTTCAATCAAATTTTCTTGTATGTGCCAATCAGGTTAGCAGCCTTCTGAAGTTATGCATGTCCAAAAAGCCCTTCAAGGAATTAGGTCTAGATGTATCTTGAAAGGTGTATTTTAAAGTCTTGTTTAGATCTTCTGTATATCAGAGACACTCTTGGATTTCTGGCTGACCTTTAATCTATTGAGAGATAAATACTAGTGTTTTCATAGCTTAGATTTAAATGTTAACATAAGCTATGCATAAAGAATGATGTACACAGAATTGCACTTAAATGACTAAGGTTATAGAAAAGAGATGCCAGGCATCTCTTGGTCAGTCTTTTAAACCCATTGGTCCTATAGTGAAATATAAAAAAAATGCATGTTTGTGGGGATGAGTGTACTGCAAAAGGCATAACAGGGCTTCGAGTCCTGTCATCATCTGGTGCACTTTGGCCTAGTTCTGGAGTTATACAAAAAAAATCACATTTCCACCACGTAACCCTAAAGTGTTTCTAGGATCAGGCCTGCGTTGGCTGCAGCAGCAGACGTTCATGTCCTTTCCATGGTGTCTCCAGTGTCTGTGTCCTGTGGCTCTCAGAGGTGCTAGAGGTGTGATGGGTGCCGGGAGTGCCCAGCGTGTCTCCTGTCACGGGGAGGCCCCGCCACCACTGCCTCTCCTCCCCGGGGACCCCGCACTCGCTCGGGGAGCCCCTTGGAACACCACCCATGGTCTCACACACACACGATCCCCGCGCCCCCGCCTCACCTGATGTAGGGCACGAGGGGCTCGACGTGCCCCGCCAGCACGGCGATCGCATAGGAGATGATGAAGGCGGCCGAGGACCAGCTGACGAGCAAAGCGGGCACGAAAGCCACGCCGGGCATGCAGCACAGCATCGCCGGCGGCTGTCCTGCCCGGGGCGGCGGCAACTGGGAGGCGGCGCACGGAGGTCACGGCCCGGCAGCGGGGACTCACATCCGTGCCCACCCACGCGTGTCTGCCCCGCCGGGCAGCGGCGCTGCGCCTCCCGCAGCCCGGGGATGCCCCGCCGGGCGCGGACTTCCCTTCACTTTTCGGTTCTCCGCCGCGCTCCCCGCCCCGGACGGCGGCGGAGAGCAAGGCACAGCCGTGGGGCCCTTCGCCTTTCACCGCTGCCGCCATCTGAAGCGCCTGGGAGCGCTTCTGGCTGCAGAAATCTCCGCACACCCCCGCCCCGGGGACTGCCGGCTCTGCGGGCCGCACACGCCCCGTCGATGCAGGGCGGCGGGTGGTGAGATGCTGTCGGGGAGTTCTCGCCGGGGTCTGTGGGTCGTGCCCGCGGCTGATGCCTTCACAGATGTCTTTAAAAGGGCTAAAAATAGGCTCCAGTGTGAACGTGCAGAGGCTCTTCGCAGGGCAGCTGGTCCCCGCGGGGGCACGGAAACCGGGTCAGAAACTGTGGAGGTCCCATTGCGGAGTCCTGCGCACACCTCATCCGCCTTGGGCTTTCGTTTCAAACATATGATGTAGCCTTGATTTGCAAATCTTCCCTGAGATTCACTTTTTCACATGCTTAGGAGGAAACCACTGCTTAATTCAAAATCATGCCATGTTCAGCGTTTTCGCTTTGGTTTAACCAGAAGCCATGGACAATCTGTCGAGGTTGTTTCTGTTTCCTTTGACTGTAGTCATCTGCCTTCCAGGCTAACATCTAAACTCAAGCTCATCATTCTGCCACAAAGACTTGTGTGTGCATACTCTGCCTCTCTCCCTGAGAATGTATTAAGAGTCTTGCCTTTGGTACACATTCCCTGTGGTGGATGCACACAAGGTGAGTACCTGGCATGCATTTGAAGGTATTAGGAAGGGAGACAGAAATGAAATAAAAGGACTAGGGACAGTATATCTTAATGCAAGTACAAAAAAGTAATAAAACAAATTATTCTACCACTAAGACTGGAGGTACTCTATAACCTTCTTTTTTGGCAGTAGCAAGTTGCTCATGTTCTTAACATATAAATTGAGCGTAACACTTCACACCAAACCACAAATTCATTCTTCATATTTCCACAGCTAATCTGTCCCCTAGTAATTTTGAGTGACAGAAAATTCTGACTGGAAGAATGGGTTTATTTCTCTTAACGTTAAAGGTACAAAAATAATGGAAGAGAACTAATATTTGAACTGTCTTAATATGCTGGTTTAAAAATTTCTGTTTAATTATGCCTCAGTTTCAGGTATCTTGGGTTTTTTTTCCTCTTGAAACAGAAAATTAAAGAAATACTATGCAGGAACTAAATCTAGTCTCTTTGGTAAATAAATGAACTGCAGAAACATGTTGATGTTCATTAGGTTTATAGAAGTAGAATTTTACTTTTTTATGTGTCAGTAATTTAGTATTCTGGTTTGATCCCTTGCAGAAAGAGGATGGGATTCACTTTATTTTGCTGCAGCACCATTAAAGTCACATTGTTCGAAAAATGTTCTATACACAATTCTGCAAGTTCCTCATACTACCTTTAGTTTTGTAAGTAGTAGATAAATTACTCTCAAGTGTGAGTTGAGTATTTAAATTATTCACATGACTTTCTGAAGTGCCTGAACACTATTTGGAGTGAAAGAAAACAATACATTTGGCTCAAGCAGGTGGCAACTTACTGTTTGGTGATCACTAGCAAAGGCTCTTTGTTGCTATGTAAACATTTATTGCACCTCTTGTGTTATTTCTTTTTCTTTATAATCTTATTGTAGAAGGGAGTCAGTAAGAACATATAATGTGAGCAGTGAGCTTTAACTGGTTTTTACCAGAAGCATTAGCATGTTCTTTAAAGATCATTAGAAGCTGCACGGAGTAAGCAATACAGATTACTCTCAAACTTAAGGGGAGTCATGCTATTTACTGGACTTGAGAACATTAGTGTGGTATTTCAAAGAAGGTCTATGTATTTTAATTTATTCTGTTTTCAAAAAATTATATTAAAACCCTAGCAGTATAAAAACATCAAAAACTACAGACTTTAATTTAGCTCCATGGGATTTTTTCAGATGAAAAATTAGATATGAGTGGACAATGTGCACTTGCAGTCCAGAAAACTGGGTGTGTCCTGGGCTGTATCAACAGAACTGTGACCAGAAGGTTAAGGAAGGTGATTATGCTCTGGTGAGACCCCACCAGGAGCACTGCATCCAGCTCTGGGGTGCCCTGTACAAGAAAGGCACAGACCTATTACAGTGGGTGCAGAGGAGGACCTCAAAAATTATCCGAGGGATGGAACACCTTTCTTGTTGAAGAAAGGCTGAGAGAATTGAGGTTGTTCAGTCTGGAGGAGAGAAGGCTCTAGGGACAATACATTGCATCTTTTCCTTATTTAAATGGAGATTAGAAGAAGGACAGAGAGAGACTTTTTACTAAGATCTGTAGTGCCAGTACAAGGGGAAATGGCTTTAAACAGAAAGAGGGTAGATTTAGATTACATATTAGGGAGGAATTCTCTGTTCTGAGGGTGATGAGACACTGGCACAGGTTGGCCAGAGAAGTTGTGGATATCCATCCCTGGCAGCATTTAAGGCCAGGCTGTATGGGGCTTTGAGCAATCTTGTCTAATGGAAGGTGTCCCTGCCCATGAGAGGGGGAGTTGAAACTAGATCGTCTTTGTGGTCCTTTCTGAACCAAACCCTTCCTGATTCTATGGATTTTAAGACCTGTAACTTCTTCAGATTACTGTGTGAAGAGTTCAAGCTGGTTTGTGGTATCTCTTCCCTTCCTCTTTGATCACCAATACCTCTAACCTTCTCTCAGTGACAAAAGCATGTGTAAACTATTCTCACTTCTGACAAGAAGTTTGGAACAGCAATAGTAACAACCCACAACATCTGTGAAGTCTTATGCTGTGAGGCACTCATGGCATGATGTTCATATTTCTAAAAGGTAATGCAATTTAGTTATAAAGCAGTTTTCAGGTATTACTGTTTAAAAGATGGTTTGTTTTGCTCCTTTGTTTTGGGCCCCCTCTGTAGCTAGCTAGATTATTTCTGAATGTCTAACCAAAATGCAGGTAAAAGATGTCTCAGCTGTTAAAAAGATTGGAAAAGTCAAAAATTGACAGGTACCTTAAGAATGAAGAGAGATAATTACTGGGTTGAAATTGTGTAATTTTATCTCTCAAAAAAAAAAAAAGAATAGAAGCTTCTTCTGGTGCAGGGCAGATTAATATCTTGCAATAATGATGAGGTCTGAAAAGGTTTATTCCAGAATTTCTAGAAAATATTAGCTGTCAAAATGTATTTTTTTACTACTCCACTCTCTATTTTTGGTTACTTTTTGGGTGATGTTTTTTTCAAATAAAATGTTTATTGGGTGAAATCTCTGTTTCCCAAATTCATGAGCTGTAGACTGACAAGGGCTATAAAGGGCATGAAAGAGACTGTTTAGCTGCAGATGGACCATTCTTCAGTGGCTTTGTTGCCCTTCGTTCTAAATGAGGTAGTGAACGTGCTGAAGCAGTTAGTGGGAGAATTTGGCTCTGGCATTTTGACAATTTTGGCAGTACAGTTTTGTAGAAGCACATTTTTAGCAAAAAGGAAATCATGCAACGTGAAATGAGAGCTTTTTATTTGGCCTTGCCATCTGAAAGAAATACTTTTGCAGTTTTCTTAGTGGTACACAGTAGCTGACAGTAAGTTGCTTGCTGAAGATTAAGAGAAAGTAATGAAATTCATAACCTGATCCAAATGACAATGCAAAAGGATTAAAGGAATCAGACTCTAAACAGAGAGAAATTGATCAATCATAAAAAAAAGCTATCAAAATACCTTTTTCTCAACATCAGAAGTGCTGATGTTGTGGCTACCATCCAGTACAAAACCTCCTGGAAACGGCGAGCACTCACTGCTGAAAAATCAGATTCTATTTCCACATGTTAATCTAGATTTGCCAGCAAAATTCATCGGTATTAGTTTGTTTACCTTTACCACATCATGTTGCTAAATAGAGGGTACTCAATTATTTCTTTCTGTATACCATGCTTTGCACATTGCTTCCTGAATTACTGTTTGCTTCTTTCATGAGCTTCCCTCTTGTGTGTCCAGCCACAGCTGACACCAAGGTCTAACAGGGCCAGAGAGGCTTGTACTTCAGGGTAATATTGTGAAATCTCTTTATGTGGAAAATGCTTGATTCCAGCTGATATATACATAACAAACATACATACCTAGTAAAATGTAATTCTACAAAACCTAAATATTGTGTCCAATTTAATCTTTTCAGTTTTAACAAACTGTCCTTTCTGTCCTTTCTGGCCTTTGTCCATATCTCGCATAGTTCTTCTATATCAAAACTTCATGCTGCAAAGCAAATCTGTTATGACAACAAATAATATGGAATAAAGGCAGAAGGATTGTTCTTGGTCAGTAAAAATGCAGTGAAATCAGTACCATGAGGCATAAACAAATGCTCAGCTTTGTAGCCAGCAATTAGCGCCGGGATAACCTGTGGGAGCATCACTGCTTCCTTGTTGTTTGAGGAACTTTGGATTGAGGAATAGCTGGTGCAACTCGGGAGTCCCAGAGAAAAGATGACAAACTATACCTGTGTCTTGTCTGTATCAACTCCTTCACACTCAGGAGCAGCAGTTAACAGCTGGACTCAATGGTTTTAGAGGTATTTTCCAGCCCGAATGATTCTATGTGTCTGTTTTCTGAAATAAAATGGATATGAAGAACAGTTAACATAGATTTCCAAAATGATATTGTAGCAATTATTTCCACTCTGCTCTCTCTATGGAGTATCTGAAGCATTTTTAAACATAAAAAGTATATTTTCAACCATCAAAGGAAATTTTTCATCCTAAAGAGGTCCTTTAACTATTCAATCCTTCTGTCTGATACTGTGCTCTGTATCAAATGATGGAGAGCTAACTCCATAACCAAAATTAGATGCTCTTCTAATGTTCTGAGCCTCCATTTCACTGCTGTGATGTAAAAGGTACCTGTTATCTGATACAGTCACAAAATCTTACTAACCACTGTTCATCCCCAAGGGCACCTCTATTATTTTCTGCTGTGTGCTGATGAGTGGATTTAAAAGACTACCCTGCCCATTCCAACCATCAAATCAATACAGTCTGTTCTCTGTGCCATTGCAGCCTGGCAGGATTAACAAAAGAAACATAAATTTAATCACTGTGATGTAACAATGCCACCAGTGTACTAAAGACTCTGTGTTTCTAGTGTTGAAGTAAAAAATAACATCTTTTTACTCTTCAGAATTATCATACATTTCATAGAAATAGACTACTGTGAGAAATTCTATTTGACTCTATTCTATTCTACTCTAGTTAGAATGATTAAATATCAAGGATAATGAACTCTAACTGTATATTTTCAAAAAGAGTAACAAAATTTAATAGTTAGAAAATAAGGTTGCTTTCATATAATATATATTTCCTAATATACATTAAATATATTAAATCACAGCCTGGGGAGATTTTCCAGGATCTTTAATCCATTTCATTAGGGACTCTGGGAACAGACATACAGATATGACTTGGTTTGAAGGCCACAGTGTATTTAAATTTTCCTTTACCATTGCTAAGAGCATATGTCTTTAAAAAGCAAGGACTTGCTACAAAGAAAACCAAGGACAAAAACCCCAACACCTCAATAAAAACAACAAAAGCCCCAAACGAACCAAAACCAAGAGCAAATGCCAGATTCTGCAGAGTTTCAAAAGGCTTCTTCTGGATTTCTGCAAGCATTTATTATTTTAGTTTGAAGTGTGCAGGAAATCATAGATCTTTCAGAGTAAAATGTTGGTGAATATTATGCTTAGAAAATCTGATTTTGCTGCCAGGTGCACATGCTGCCTCAGCTTCAGCTAGATGCTCACTTTCAGAGATTTTTGAAGTGGTATTGTTCCAGTCCTTTGCTTTCTAGGAACTGTTTTTTCATCTGTTTCTATGATCTTACTGTTTTCTCTTTAGTTATACCTCATTTTTACCAGCCATGCCCTTCAGAATATTATAAATGTCCTTTCTAGCATCTGCACAAATAAAAAACAAGTGGAAAGGGTAGGAACTGACTGATGTTTAAGCGATAATCTATTTTTCTGTAAAGGAACGGGGACAGTAGAAAAATGGGATCTGAAGCAAAAAAAAAAAAAAAAAAAGATTCTATATTCTATCAACACAATTTTCAAGTAACAAGTCATAAACGTTCCTTGCATACCTGTCAAGAGGGTTGGGAGCTGAACCTCTGAGGGCTTTCAAAAGTACTGAAATACTGAGCAAGATTTAAAAACCTCCACTTTTGCTGCAGTACTAAGTGAAAACTCTCACTAGCTGCATATAATTAGAATGCATTTGCTCGAGAGGCTAAAATTACTGCAGACTGATTAAGAGATGATCCATTACAAGACACAGCAGCAAGGTCTAACAGCGTCTCTCAGAAACTGATCACTTATATTCAATCCCTATTTTAGAGGTAGTATCAGGGGGATTGAGTCTCACCAAAGGCTAAGAGCTCTAAAAATGGTGAGTCAAAATGACATTATGTGTTGAAGGATAGAACACTGCTCAGTCACTGTCTTTAACTCTTTTATGTTCTGAGTGACTAATGTGATTCAATTATTGTATTTGATGGATAGTGGTACCACCAAATTCACAGTGCCATACCAACCTATTAATTCCAGTATGCCTAAGGCTACTGCTTTAAATTTCCGAAGCACAGATATTATAGCTTTTTGGAGGGGGTGGAGTGGTAAGGAAAGAAGTCCTAGAAGGCCCTATTATCTCCCAGTTCCTTTCCATAGAAAGTGCTCACGCAGCTCTTCAAATTACTGACAAGCACACCAGCTTGTTTTGATTGCTCTTTAGAGCCTTGCTCCCTACAAAGTCCTCTGTTGGCTCCTAGGTGCACAGAAAATATTAAATGCTTAGAGGAGCTGGTCCTTGAGAGTATGTAAATATAGTAGATGAACACAAAAGTGTAGTGGAGAAACCTCTGGGGGGCTTTGGCAGGAAAGAGGTGGGCCAGAGCTATGGAGCTGTGCTGTAGGCTTCACTGGTACTCATCTTCTGCTAAACACGACAGAGCTCCCCTGCATACTCACGTGTCACTCGTGCACAACAATGAGATGGAATTTCAGTGGTAGTTACTGACAACCAAGGAAAAATAGGATTTCTGGATTATGTTTACGTTAATAAAATTGCTTTTCTTACATTTTTCTTTCCTTAAATGTTACTGAATAGAGACTCTTTAGACCAAATGCATGAAGATAATTATGGAACAGACATTTAAACAGTTGTCCAGATTGTTATTACAATCAATAGGAACTTAGATGCTTTTATGGGAGCTTTTGAGAACATTAATCCTTCTGAGCATGTGTATTACTAGAGTGAGTGGTGAAATAACTGTCTGCTTTTTTCTCCTCTCCATTCTTCGCTGTATAGGGCAAATCTGTTCAGAGATGTGTAGAAGAACTTCTAGGATTTAGAAAAAGTTCTTAGTAGGTCTGTTGTAGATCTATCGAGTGAATAGGTCAGGAATACAAATGATGGCTGCGTAAATATGATAAGCAAATATAAATTGGACCTTGTCTCTGCTGCAAAACTGTTCTCTGATGATAGCCAAGTTGCTTCAAACAAACTCTCCACAGGCAAGTCACTACCTCTGTACTCTGAATTTTTACTTGCCTGACTTGAGACATCTCTGAATGCTCAGAAGTTCAGAGTATTCACAAACGAAACCAAAATCCCTAAGAGTGAACTGCTGAGCCTTTAGAGTACTACGAGTTATCTCCTGTACTGTGGAAATTCAGTCTTAAAGTGGAACAGGCATCAAACTTGTTGAGTTTTGTCTTTACCTTTGTGGTCAGTAATTTTTGCCTCACACAAGTGCTACAAGATTAATTCATGTTTATGAAAGAGACCATACAGAGATGAATATAGGAAACCTATGTTGATGTTAATTCTCTTTTCTTTAGAACAAGATTCATGGAACATGCAGTGAATAATATTCTTGGCTAACAGAGAAGCTTGAGATGTTAGGTTGATTATTTCTTGTCTTCTGCCTCAACCAAAGATAATTACACCATTGCCTCAGATATTTAGCTCTTACTGTTCTCCTTTCCCAGCAAATTAGAATGCAGAAGACCTGGAAAGTGCTACTACTGGACAACTTTACCATGTCCAGTGACAGGTTCTGCCTTCCTCAAGACTTTGAGCATTACAGGATCTCCCTTCCTATTGAAAGAAAGTAGACATTACTTTCCTTTTCAAAGTACCTTCTATCCCCTCTTAGAAAAGTCCAACTGTAGTAAGAAAAACATCAAAAATTCAGAGTTTTCTAAGATCCAAGAGAGAAAAAATGTTGGTGAAGGCAACTTGCAGAAAATCAGGATCAAGATAAAGTGTGTTTCTAACTATCTGACTGCTTCTTTAGATTGATTACATCATAATCCACAGAAGGTATGCCTTTGCGTTGAGTGCTGCTACGTGCACCTTTGAGTTCATACAAATACAAGAACAGTCAAGTAGATTATTCCAAGAACCCAATGATTTACATGGATAATGACTTGGCAAGGCCCTTAAGTATATGTTGGATTATAATGGCAGCACCTAATTTTTACATACCCTGACACCTAGTGGAATTTAGCAGAATATCTGGGTTCATTTGCATCTGCAGTGACTGGGAGAAATGGAGAAAGTTAAGCATCCAATTCTTGGATACAGTGATAAAGTTCTTGCCTGGAGAATGGCCTAAACAGTGCATTAGATAAAATATGAAAACAGAAGAGTTTGGCCTGAGCCTTGCCCCTCTCAGACACATGCCTACAAAGCCAGCTGCAAAGTGATACAAGGCCCCTGATCTGGTTTCTGGTTTTGAACTTGGAAATAATTTCTAGTGACAGACATAGAATAATCCCAGCAAGTTGGATAGATTGTCTCAAAAGGTATTTGAGCCTGCATCTGCTATGTGTCCTTTAATAGCTTGCTGCTCGTGAGCAAGCTGAGGTTGGCCTGGTTTTCATCCATTTTCCGTGCTTCTCACAGAATCACAGAATCATCAAGGTTGGAAGAGACCTTAAAGATCATCCAGTACAACCATCAACCCACTGTAATCACCCCTAAAACGCATCCCCAAGTGCCACATCCATAAGTATTCTACAAGCAAGGACAGATATAGTGCCATCATGATTTGTTCAGCACCTTTTTATATCTCTGTGTCTACTGTTATGCTTTGTCTGACACTTTCTAAAATAATTTAAAGATTATGTGAATTTTAATGGTTTTATCACATTGGTGTCATATGAAAGTATTTATTGGTCTGTATAAGTGTATCATCTCACACTTTGTTTAATTATTAATCCAGATCTTGAAGTAATTCAGCTTCCCCTAACTGGTTTTCTGCTTTACATTGGTGATATGTCTCTCAGCTTCATCTTTTCAGCACATTCAGTTTCATTTCTGCATTGATGCCAGATTGCTGACCAGAAATAGATTTTTTTGACCAGAAATAGGGGTTTTTCTCATAATCTGCATATGTGCTATACCTAATTTCTCAATGAAAACCTGAGTCTGCTGACTCAGAATAGCAGGCCATCACTGGTCCTGCCAGCACAGTGCTGTAGGCAGTGGTAAAGAGATGCTGCTAGGCAGTAATAATAGCTGAGTAATAACAGTTTATTAATAATAGCATGGTGCTTGAGCAGGAAGGGCAGGTGAGGGAATATGTAAAGATTATATTCCCCTCGGGCAGTACTTTGGTACATTGGTGAGAATACGCGAAGGAGAAAGTGCTGGCTGTGCACAATAGGAGAGTTTAGCTGGAGTCTTCTGTGTACCAAGACTGGGGGGCTGGGTTATGATGAAGGGCCACATAAGTATTATCAGGCTGATAACACACCATGAGGAGGAGGAGCACAGTGCTGTGGGCTCTGAGGCTCTGCAGGTAACCCCTGCTAAATTCGCCATCCTGTCCCATGGCCCATTGCCAGGAAAATCCACAAACGCCAGAAGTTTATGTCCAAAGAGGAGACAGAGGAGTCCTGCAACTTCATTTGAATAAAGGGAGAGAGACCACTGGGGCACACGTCTGCAGGGTGTTCTCTTTCAGGGTTTCAGAGGGCGCAGCCTCCATTTATCCCGAACTCCCAGCTGCATGTTGCCCTCTTCCTTTCCCTGCCGGTTGAGGTGTTAGGAAGGTACAGCCTTCCCGAACCGCCTACCACATATCCCCCCTAGAACCTACTATTTTACACCAAAATTCGGAAGTTCAGGCTTGTGCAGACCCTTGTCTGTTCCAGCAGCCGAGCTCTCTGGGCCCTGCAACAAACCTGCTGCCCAAAGTCAGTAGAGACATTAAAACCCATTTCAAAGAGTTAACACCCATACCTTCACCCATCCAATTGTTTGTAAAGACATTAGCATTCCTCTCACCCAGGAGAAAGACAAAATGTTGTGACACCAAAAAGCAAATAGGAGAAGCACTCAGAGGCTTGAGAGAGATGTGCCAAAGATCCGTGCCTTCCTGGGCATTTCTAAAAGTACTGGCAGGTGTAGTCCTCTCACACCACAACTGTGTAAATATACTGGGACAAAGTTTTGGAAAGGGTCAGCAGCTGTTACTTCACACAGGAAACATAAGATCACAAGGGTGATGTTTGTCAATCAGAAAAGTCACTGCAGGGAGATTTAAGAAATACTTAGAGGACCTTTTGATGCAGGGATAGACTACAGACATAGGAGTCACTGCAGAGAATTTTAAGAAATACTTAGAAGACCTTTTGATGCAGGGAAAGACTACAGAGGTAGGTGCTATTGTCCTCGGCCTCACGAGGGCCTGTGGCACCCTGTGGATGTTCCCTGTGCTATATGGACACAAACACACGTAGCTGACCAGGCCGAGGAGCCAAAAAGGAGAGCCAAATGAGAGGCCAAAGAGAGAGGGCAAAAAGAGAGAGCAAAAAAAGAAAGAGCAAAAAGAGAGAGAGCAGAACCCTCTGACATTTATTTATATCTTCTTAGAAAATCACCGTGGACTGGAGGTAGAAATCACCACCTCTTCCATCACACTGGTTAAAGCATCAATCTATAATATTTCTCCGCCTAGGAGAATGGAATGAAAAACAACAAGGACAGTTAACAAAAACATAGATAGTTAGCAAAAACCATGGCCATGTTTACAGCAGAATGTGTAAGAAAGTATCACAGCAAAGAGAAACATTGAAAAACTGCAAAACTCAGGACAACAGCACGCCATCATTCTGCTCTGGCCACCAGCGGTACCTCTGCCTGATCAATGTTTGACAACGGCGATACCAAGAGCGTCCATCCTGTGTAGTGGCTGAACTTCATGGCAGAATCCAGAGCGTGCTGTGAGCTAGTGGTCGCTAACATGTTTCTTGTTATGCTTTTTCCTCAAGAGTTGTTCTTGAAGAACTCCATCAGTAACCCTTTCTAGCCTGCTGATTCCCGTTCCACGAACCCATTCCCGCACTTCATTTCTATGCCGTAACACGCACGGACTGCTTAAGTTAAGTCTCAGCATGCAGGTCGCCGTGCGTGTGCCATGTCCCGGAGCCCTCCGACGCCTCCCAGCACCGGGAGCAGCTCCACTTCCCCCACGCCGTGAGGGCCGCAGCGCCTCTCCCCCAGAGCGCGGCACGGCCCCTCCGCCACCGCCAGGCGGCGCCA